>JBAMJV010007878.1:0-5000 GCA_037951105.1 Echinarachnius parma
GTTTATGCTTTTTTAATGTAAACATTAATTTGTATTATTTAGATGTGAATGTAAAATCATTTTGTATAATTTGTCAGTTATAAATATATTTGGAAAAATGTAGAGCTTGACACGTACGTCCCAAATATTGCATAGGGTGCGGGCCGCCGCCCCCCCCCCCCCCCTCCCCACCCTCACTTCTGGTGCCTATGGTGTGTGGGTGTGGGTGTATGTTTAGTAGGGTGGGGATTTTATACAAACCCACCACACCCCAGTGACAATCGGGTTCTTTATACCTTCCCGTTCTACATAGTGATTTATAGCCAGGATTCCTGAGAGTTGGGAAAAAAAGACCCCCCCCCCCCCCCCCCCCCCCCCCCCACACACACACACACACATAGAGTGGCGTAATGAGCACAAAATTGTTTGCATCACCACCGGATAATGCGAGGGAGCGAAGCAACCAAGCCTGAAGGACCGAAGCAACTGAGCGGGGGGAGGGTGTGGGAGGGGGTGCCCCCCCCCCCCTCCCCCTGTTAGGGAGCTTTGCCATTTTTTAATTGAAACTGTGCAATCTGAGTTTTTACTCTCTTTTCCAATAAAATTAGATAAAAGCCATGATTTAAATGATTCGGGAGGGGGGCCCATTAAACCCCCCCCCCCCCCCCCACCACTACGCTAGTGCACACACACACACACACACACACACAAACACACACACACGCACACATTTCATTTTCTGATTAACGAACCCTAATTCAATTTCGGACTAACAAACCTTCGGAATAACGAACCCTATTTCATTTTAGGACTAACGAACCTTCGGAATAACGAACCGATTTCATTTTAGGAATAGCAATCCTTCGGAATAACGAACCTTCGGAATAACGAACCTTCGGAATGAAGAACCTTCGGAATAACGAACCTTCGGAATAACGAACCCGATTTCATTTTAGGAATAGCGAACCTTCGGAATAACGAACCTTCGGAATAACGAACCTTCGGAATAACGAACCCGATTTCATTTTCGGAATAGCGAACCTTCGGAATAACGAACCTTCGGAATAACGAACCTTCGGAATAATGAAACAAATGTTCGGATTAACGAACCCTATTTCATTTTCGGATTAACGAACACTCAGGTAAAGGAAATTTGCGTGTTCGGAATAACGAACCTTCGAATAACGAACCTTCTGAATAACGAACCGCACCCGTTATTTTATGTCTACTGGGTGTTGTGTGATCCAGTGGATTATTCAACATCTGAACACTTCAATCGTATGGTAGGGGTACCAAAGTTCGCGCGGTACCAAACTGCGCGCAGTTAAATTCTCGCAGTTAACCAGGGGGGTATCACTGCTGCCAGAGTGCCGCGATTTTTGCTCACCGGAAGAGCCTACAACTGGTTGCATTATGGGCTACTTGGAAACTACAGTAAACCAATCACAGAGCAGTTCATACGCGTCGTCACCGGATCGAGGTGAATAAAACAAGTTCATATGCATACGTCACCATGGATCCCATTGTTCATAAGCGTGATACAAATCTAGGACCAGGGGGGTGTCACTGCTGCCAGAGTGCCGCGATTTTTGCTCACCGAAAGAGCCTACAACTGGTTGCATTATGGGCTACTTGGAAACTACCGTAAACCAATCACAAAGCAGTTCATACACGTCGTCACCGGATCGAGGTCAATAAAACAAGTTCATATGCATACGTCACCATGGATCCCATTGTTCATAAGCGTGATACAAATCTAGGACAGTGCGCAGGAAAATAGGCGCGATAGTCTACGCACTGCATAGCATGATGATTGGTCAAGTATTTCTAGGTCACTACGCGATGACGTAGAGAAGTAGGCTACGGGAGCTTCAAAAATCGGTTCACTCCGCCATGTTGCCCATGTACAAAGTCTATGGGACACGTGACTTGCGCGCGTTAAGTGAGCCTTCTAGTTACAAACGGGTTGGTTTGTTTATTCATACTTCTATGTCAGGGGGGTGTCACTGCTGCCAGAGTGCAGCGATTTTTGCTCACCGGAAGAGCCTACAACTGGTTGCATTATGGGCTACTTGGGAACTACAGTTAACCAATCACAGAGTAGTTCAAACGCGTCGTCACGGGATCGAGGTCAATAAAACAAGTTCATATGCATACGTCACAATGGCTCCCATTGTTCTCATAAGCGTGATGAAATCTAGGACAGTGCGCAGGGTAATAGGCGCGATAGTCTACGCACTGCATAGCATGATGATTGGTCAAGTATTTCTAGGTCACTACGCGATGACGTAGAGAAGTAGGCTACGGGAGCTTCAAAAATCGGGTCACTCCGCCATGTTGCCCATGTACAAAGTCTATGGGACACGTGACTTGCGCGCGTTAAGTGAGCCTTCTAGCAAAGACTGTAGAATTACAAGACAGATCACTGGCGGTCGCGCAGCGACGTCCCTTCAAACAGAATGAAGATTCAAATCGAGCTAAAGAGAAAGTTGGGTACACCCAGAGGTTTGGGTACAGTACTGAATCTTGTTTATTTTAATTAATTAAAAAACATTTAACAATTATTGTCGATGAGCTTTTTTGGAACAAATGTTCCCTTTGTTAGTATTAATTTAAACAAAAGTAAGGATCAGAACGTACTTACTTAAACTCGGCAAATTCAGGCTAGTATGACGATTGAACATAAGCTTATCTCCAAGTTGAGTACACCTGGGGGACACATTGTTTTTCTAATTCAATATTGTCTTTGTATATGTAAAAATATTTAAAAATTATTGTCGATGAGCTTTTAGAGATTTTCACTCACATTTTTGTAATAAAGAATTGTTAAATTCACAGATCTCGAACGTGCACAATAAACAGGCAATGGCATATTTGGATATTTGCATATTATTACGCACACTGTCTGGAATATACGCACTGACAAACCAATCGACTTTGTTCTTCCCAACATGATACTGCTTTGTGGAATAAGTGACCAATGATAACTGCGTATGTGTGCGCATTATAAAATCGGTGCGCTTAGTCAGCTGATTTATTTCCGAAAATAGTGTTGTTGCTAGGCTAAAAATAGCCGAGTCATTCACATTAAGCCAGCAGCAACAACAACAACTGCAACAATAAATATGTGGGGAACCCCCTGTGCAATTTGCATTGTGACGTCAGGACTGTAATTGCGCGCATTAACTGAGGACATCGCGCGCTGCCCATTCACTTTGTACAAGAAAATTGTCCAGTGGTCGGTCTTTCCATTAAGCGTCTTTGCTTCTAGTTATAAACGGGTTGGTTTGTTTATTCCATAGAAGTATGAATAAACAAACCAACCCGTTTATAACTAGAAGGCTCACTTAACGCGCGCAAGTCACGTGTCCCATAGACTTTGTACATGGGCAACATGGCGGAGTGAACCGATTTTTGAAGCTCCCGTAGCCCACTTCTCTACGTCATCGCGTAGTGACCTAGAAATACTGGACCAATCATCATGCTATGCAGTGCGTAGACTATCGCGCCTATTTTCCTGCGCACTGTCCTAGATTTCATCACGCTTATGAGAACAATGGGAGCCATTGTGACGTATGCATATGAACTTGTTTTATTGACCTCGATCCCGTGACGACGCGTTTGAACTACTCTGTGATTGGTTAACTGTAGTTCCCAAGTAGCCCATAATGCAACCAGTTGTGGGCTCTTCCGGTGAGCAAAAATCGCTGCACTCTGGCAGCAGTGACACCCCCCTGGTTTATTCATACTTCTATGTTCTATGTCTAGGACAGTGCGCAGGAAAATAGGCGCGATAGTCTACGCACTGCATAGCATGATGATTGGTCAAGTATTTCTAGGTCACTACGCGATGACGTAGAGAAGTAGGCTACGGGAGCTTCAAAAATCGGTTCACTCCGCCATGTTGCCCATGTACAACGTCTATGGGACACGTGACTTGCGCGCGTTAAGTGAGCCTTCTAGTTATAAACGGGTTGGTTTGTTTATTCATACTTCTATGCAGTTAACTAATGATTATGCATACAGCTCCATACGCATGAAAATGCCTCAAAAATGACAGAAAACAGCTACAATGGGCTTTTAAAAGCGCGTACAAATGAATAGAAAAACTGCTGCGCGAACTTTGGTCCCTTTTTTCAATAAAAATGGAACGGTTTAAAAAACAAGCCGAAATAAGTAATTTAAATTGAGTGATCTTAAAACCAAAACATGTTTATTATACTACAGAATATTCTGCATAAACTGGTATTAGAATCATTATACAAATCAGAATATTTCTTGTCGAAATGATGTGTTAAAAGTTAACTGCGCGAACTTTGGTACCCCAATCATACATATCTTTTTAACGAAAGGGAAACCTGTCCCATGATTTTATTGTTAATACGAATACAACAAGGTCACTGAGGGAACCACTAGAATTCGAATTGGATTTTTAGGATTTGGACAATGTTGCATGTAATGAGAAATACAGCCTTGTAAAGGAGTGGTCACATTGGACACGACTCCCCACGACTAGACCCACGAATGCAGTACGCATTGGTACAAATCAATGGCAAGCCGTTTTTAACATTTACTTTTATCAAGAATTCAATTCTTGATATCACGAAATCGAATTCTTGATATCAAGAAATGCATTCTTGATATCATGAAATGCATTCTTGATATCAAGAAATACTTTTCTGTATTGGTAATACTTGATATCAAGAAATAAACTGATAACAATAATTTAATTCTTGATATCAAGAAATAGGAATAAATGTTAAAAACGGCTTGCCATTGATTTGTACCAATGCGTACTGCATTCGTGGGTCTAGTCGTGGGGAGTCATGAAAGAATATCCGATGAATTAAATATATCATTGACATATATCAAAAATAAAAGTGGGCCAAGAATTGAACCCTGTGGTACCCCACAAGTTACAGGAAGGTTTGTGGATTTACAAGACATATATTCAACATATTGTTGTCTATTACTCAAATAATTTTCTAACCAATTTAAAGCCAAACCGCGAATACCATAGT
>JBAMJV010007878.1:10000-33396 GCA_037951105.1 Echinarachnius parma
CCCCCCCCTCCTCCACACTGAGTCGCCTTCAACTCTTGCGCGCCTGTCCCCAGAGATTTAATGGCGACTCCCAGACCGTCGGGATCGAATGGTATACAATTTGCAAAGGATGTACAGGTATTCCCGAGTCACCCACGCCCCGTGGTCGTCGTCCAGATCGACGAATAAGGGGCATGTACAATTCCAGTTGCCTATTTAAGTCGCCGAGGATTGACTAAAAATTTACCGCTGCAATTTTGTTTGACGAATATAAAACGGAGTTGATAAATCAGATATAAGAACTGTTTATGCTACGTTTACACTGTGACCCCGGCGGCCACGGCAACCACGTTTGCCCAAAACGTAATGCGCCGTGATATTTTGAAATATTTTTCCTCTGTATTCAAGTTTTGCTAGGTCTTGCCAAGTTTTATCACGGTCTATCACGGTCTACCACGGTATCCGTGACGGGCCGTGGGGGAATGACCCTTACCCCCACGGGTGGTGCGTTTACACCATTGTTCCAGGCGGCCATGGCAGCCCCGTTTCAAGCCACCGTGGACAAAACGGGATGGACGTGAGACAACGCGGGGGGATTGAGTGGGCAAACGTGACTGCCGTGATGCCGTGCCAGATTTTTCAAGGTACGGATTAGTAGCCTAGCAGGTCTTTGTAAAACGGGGTGAACGCAACAAAACGTGACATTACCGTAATAGGCCATAACACAACTTGGAGGCTGTCCGTAGTAGGATAGGATATGACCGTGAGATGTCGGGGAATTGCTTCCCGTCTTACTACGGACCGCCTCTAAGTTTTGTTACGGCCTGTCACGTTTTGTTGCGTTCACCCCGTTTGACTGCGGCCTGCTAGCTTGTCGTGGCAAATTTGTTGACAGTGTAAAAATCTGGCTCGGCGTACACGGCAGTCACGTTTGCTAATACCGTCTCCCTGCGTTGTCTCACGTCTATCCCGTTTTGTCCACGATGTCCTGAAACAGGGCTGCCGTGGCCGCCGGGGTTACAGTGTAAACGTAGCATTATTGTGATACAGTTGTTTAGTTTACGAGTTGCAAAACTACTCAGGTTTATAAAAATATTATTAGACAAATGGTCGATATGATCGGTTGGTCTAAAATTTGCAACGCAAGGTGCTTTGTAATCGTAGTGTAATGGTAAAAAAGTTCAATTATTAAAATTTCGCTGTGCGTATCAGGGGCGGATGTAGCCTTTTGCTAAGGGGAGGGGAGGCTAATTTGTTTCTGCACATGGTAAAGCAAATCCTAATGAATTATTCATAAGCAGCGATGTACGTCAATGGCTACTCATGAATATTCATATGATTACAATGAGACCCATCTGACCATCGAAAACTTACGTGGCCTAATGGGCATGCTATTAATTTCAACGCTTCGTATCATGGGTTCGAATCCTCTGTGCTTCTTTTCTTTTGCCATAATAAATGTTTAGTAGCGGTTCATTTAGTAAATGTATCACGCAGAGTTTTCACTAAAGCTGACAACTGTGACCAACATTACTGCTTATGAATAATTCACAAGAATTTGCTTTCCCATGTGCGGAAAAAAAATTCGCGGAGGGGAGGTTACCAAATGACGATGCGGAGCGTCGTCCACGAGCCGCGAAGCAGCGAAAATATTGGGCGTTTTTGATCCCCCGTCAGTGACTTATTTTCACAATTTTTCACTAAGAGATTTTCACTTGGCAGCCCAAGGGGGGGGGGGTTGGGGTTAAACCCCCCTAATCCCCCCTCCCCTATTGCCTTCAAAACGAAGGTGATAGGTGGAACTATAATTTATATTTATTACATTCTAGTCGAGTAAGCGGATGTCGTTGTCTAATTTATGTGTCATCTGGTCGAAAATCGTCGAAAATTTGAGAAGTTGTTGGCGCCCTTAGTTTCATGGGGGCTTCAATGCCCTAGACTTTATTGATGACTCTGTAGTGACTTACTCCGCGCTATTTATGTAGTATGAACAACAGACTAACAATGAGGCTAAAAAACAACACTGACACCTCATGGATACCAACTTCTATGCTGATTGTTTATGCCACTGGTCACCAACTACCTGATAGACCAGTGTTTCTCAACCAGTGGTTCGCGGCCCACTGGTGGGCCGCGAACCTCTTTCAGGTGGGCCCGAGGTCGGCCAAAAATTAAAACAAATAAAATAAAAAATAAGACATGTCTCATTTTAAATGACGATAGCTGAAATTTAGCTATAGTATATTAAATGTTACTACGATTTGACCTTCTTATTTTCCACAAGCAAGCTCAAGTGTCCCTTGTAGATACGTAGACAATTTGTTGGCATTGCAACTGTCATTAGAGATACCACACAGTTTTCTATTTTTAGTTTATTGTAATTTTGTCATTTTTTCCTAATATGTTTGTGTAAGGTGGGCCTCGATGAAATTTGAAAGAGCCAAAGTGGGCCTCGAACATATTTGAAGGGGCCAAAGTGGGCCTCGGGTTTAAAAAAAGGTTGAGAAACACTGTGATATACCTCGCTGGGCCAGTCAACTCATTTTTGGAGTAACACCTCTTTGTGTATCCCCACAATTATTGTTGTCACATGTATTTTGACAAGTAAGCATGTCATTCTGCCACTTTTTTTTAACGGAGCAATACCCCTCATCTACGCTCCTCATCACCATCGCTATGTAAATTTCATCAACGTCCCCGACCGACATCATGGGGCGTTAAATGTCATCCATTCATCTTCATCAACCCCATCCACCGAGCCTTCCGGAATTTCATCCATCTTTTATTCGATGTTCATCAATCTTTTATCTTTATCTTCACAGATAGGTTTCGATCAGCGCGATGTTAGGCTTCCAGGATTTTTGTCACGATTCATCGATCGCCATCGCGTTCTACTTCTTGAAGTTAGTCTTCGTCATCTCTCCGAACTCTCACGTTTTACCTCTCATCCGCGGACTGTTACATTAATCTCTCTAGACCTATACAAATTACTCTCGCGTTCAATTAAAATTTGGAGCCTAATTGCCGTGCAATACATCTTTGTGAACATTTGTTTATCTTCTGTATAATGATGTATTTTCCAATCTGTATCAACTGCGTGGAAATTCATTTATTCCTTCGTTTTTTTTTATTATAAGTAAACTAAATTGGGTGCTTTCCTTAATCGCCTCCCCACTCTCAAATGTGGATGCCTCTTGACTCAACAAAGTCGGGTCTTCGAGCGATCAAGACACTTTCAATGAGAGCAGAATAAAAGTTGTTATGTAATGAGAAAGATGGACTCTGCATTACTATACACATCATGGATATAAAAAAGGAAACAAAAACGAGTTGGGTTCCACGCCCCTAGACCCCCTGCTTGTGGTGTCATTCGTTAAAGAACTACTTTCCGCCGCCACCGCCCCCTCCCCTCCCCCCCCCCCCTCCCCCCCCCCCCCCCCCCCCCCCCATCGTAAATAAACTGATCAACGCATCTGCATTGTATACTATGACCGGGGTAATAATGAAATTGTACAACACTTAGATACGATATCGTCAAGGGCGTCGCTTTCGGCTTCCCATGGTGGGGGGGGGGGGGGGGGGGGGGGGGTGATTGGAGGGATGATTCGTCATTGTGATCATCACTGGTGAGGGAGCGAAGCGACAACCCAGCAGCGTGCCCGGGTTGTTATGGCTGAAGGGGAGGGGGGGCAACGCTTTTGAATTCAGCTGTTAAGATTATTGGAATATTATTAAGTGCACTAGCTGTTGGCGCCCGTTAAACGGGCGCTCTTTGCTGCGGCAGCCATTTTATTTTTGTCGAGGTGTTACTTGTCCTTTAAAGCCTAATTTTGGTTATTTCGTTGCTTGTATCGCAAAATGAACGGATCGTGACGCATTATTGGTCTCTGCGCCAAATATAGCGCTTGTATTACAAACTGCACGACGATCTCCAAATGAAGTATTGGTCAATGGGTGATTTCAAGTATGGTGTTGAGGGCTGGTGTTAGTGTTTATCAAACTGGTGTTTGTGTGTAATAAACACTAACACCGGCCTTAAACACCATACTTGAAATCACCCATTGAAGAGATCATTTTGTATTCTTTCAAACTTCTATATTTTGAGCTGTTACATAATAAAAACCTGCGAACAGTTATCTCCCCCCTATTTTTATTTAGTTTTGTATTTATTATTATTATTATTTTATTTATTTATTTATTTTTTTATTTTTATTTTTATTTTTTGGCGGAGGGGGGGGGGGGGTGGGGTGGAGGGGAAAACCTCTCCATTATTTTGGGCGATGGACCCCCTCCCCCCCCCCCCCCCCCCCCCCACACACATACGCACCTGTGGAAAACGGCTACATCCCCCAGCTCCCTCCCCACCCCGCCCATCAATGTACACAAATAACCATTTGTCTTGGTCTCTACCCCGAACATCGTGTCGCAAAACAGTTTTAACAGATCTGTTTGGATACATGTATACTTTGATAATTCGAGACCCCACCTTTTTTCAAGTGCTTGAATATCATACAGATATAAATTGCGTCATTCCGGGGAAAATTGTTATCATTTCCTTATCCTGTGTGTTTTGTTTCGTATTTTGCTGCTTTATACATCAAAATGGGTGCGATCACCCCGTGAAAATCATTAAGGTACATTCACTAATGCACACGGTATTGGAAATAATTCAGAAGATTAAGAATAATCAAAACATTGTTGTATTGTAGCACCCGTTCCTTACAACAAAATAATACCAAAAATATTATAATCAGTTATATTTATACACGTACTTATATCTATTTGGTTGCTGATTATTCTATCAAACTATAGATTAAATTATTTTGATGCTATTTTAGGCACTGAACCACCCCCCCCCCCCCCCCAATCCCCCTCCCCTACCCCCCCCCCCCCCCCCCCATTCCCCACTTACACAATACACCCGCGAAACGGTGATCCCCTCCACCTACTTTGGGGCGATAAGCACCATCTAACTGTTGGTGATGGATACCCCCATTCCCCGCCTAATAAAAAGCCTCGGAAAACAGTAACCCCACCCCCCCCCCCCCCCCCCGCCCCCATCAAGTGTTCCTGGTCAACGATGAATTTTGTAGAGTAATCCCTCCTCCTCATAACATCCCGATTGTACAATAAAAACTGCGTAAAGTTTTCTCCCCCCCCCCCCCCACTCCCACACACACACACCCGTATTTTGGGCAAGGATCCCCTCCCCTGTTTTGGGCGTTGCCGCCCCCCCCCCCCCCCCCTCCCCCCGTCAACGGGGGAAAACAGTAATATCCTCCCACCCCCACAAAGGCCCCACATCCCCCGGCGCCCCTGCCCATCACCACCACCCTTGTTGTACGAACATTAACCAATTGTCTTTGACCCGGCCTCGAAAAAATCTTGTCGCAGAACGACGGTTATCATGCAGAACAGAATTGTTTGAATTCAATAAAATATGTAACATGTATAATTTGCTACTCAAAACCACATCTTCTTCCTGTTTTTTTTTTTAAGTTTGTGAATATTGCGTCATTTCTTAGTAGCATGCTCCCGGAGAAAATTCTAAACATTTCTTTTTCCTGTCAACCTTTTTTTGCTTTGTTTATAAATCAAAAGGAATACAAAGTCACCCCGTGAATAATCATTTATATACACCACTGATGCATGCGGTATGAGATGTAAATGGTCACAACAATATTATATTGTACAACAATCAGTTATATAACCAAATTAAAATGATAATAATAATTTGCTACTCAAAACCACATCTTCTTCCTGTTTTCCTGTTTTTTTTTAAGTTCGTGAATATTGTTAAGATATTATAAATTGCGTGATTTCTTGGTAGCATGCTCCCAGAGAAAACTCTAAACATTTCTTTATCCTGTCAACAAATCAAAAGGAATACAAAGTCACCCCCGTGAATAATCATTTAGATACACCACAGATGCACGCGGTGTACAAAATGTCTTTTCCCCTTTATACTATTTGGAAGATCTCGCTTAACCATATAGACCAAACAATAGATTTGCCATGCTATCTCACGTATCAAGTCAATTAGATTATAGCGAGCTGCTCCGATGTGAAATGGGTACTTCATATCCAGGCGTTATCAATTCAACGTCGAAACCCGCCGGAGACTAATCTTGTTTCACCATCGACCAAACAAATATCCTCGGATTTGCCACGCTATCTCATTTATCAAGTAAAGAGTGTAGCGAGCGGCTTCGTGGTTAAATGGGTAATCAGTATCCACGCGTTATCAATTCAGTGTCGAAGCCTGCCAGAGACTCACTAATCGCTATGTAAATAAACTCATTCTGCGGAGCAGCTCTCGCGGTCCTGAAGATTATCGTAAGCCACATATATAACAATGCGTCGATTGGAACCGCTCGCTGTAAATGTAGCTCCTTTGCACGCCAAGGCATAGGTCGTCCTTATCCACGCGATTCAATGAGCGCAATTCAGTGTTGCAAGTCACCGCAAACCAATTAGCTGTGTAAATACAGTTTCCCCGTTCTAAATGAGCCACAGATACTAATCGCTCGAAAGGAATGCGCTCGCCGTTAACGACACGCCAAGGCATAGGTTGGTCTTATCCACGCGATTTCATGAGCTCGATTCAGTGTATAAATTGACCACAAGACCAATTAACTGTGTCAATAGATTAGAGAGTAGATCACCGGATCCACCACCAGTCATGTTAAACATGTTTGGTAGTACTGCACTATTAAGTACATCGATTGTTAATATATTTAATTATGGACAATTTATCCAAGGACTGAAGTAAAGGGGCAGTCAAACCTGTCTTAGCGGCCACCTGTCTATAGCAGCCGACCTGCCTATAGTGGCCACTTAAAGTGATCCCTTGCAGAGAAAAACAGTGTAATTGAACCTGTCTATAGAGGTCACCTGTCTACAGTGGCCACATTTCTTGTCTCCCTTGGGTGGCCACTATAGACAGGTTTGACTGTATAAGATTTAATAAAGTATTCTAATATACCTCCTTAAATTGTATCTATCCCCGTGTCGTAATTAATTTGTCAATGAAATTAATTATTACATACAATGAAAGGGCATCTACTATTAATAACATGATCATGATATGCATGAACGTGATTAGACTATAATAAACATCACAAATAAATTACACACATTCGAGAACACATTGTAAACATTGCGCACATGCATGTCTGCAATTATTCATTGAGAATTGATCTAATTTTGATGACCTCGATCTATATTTAGGTTTAGAGTCTCTATACTAGTATTAAAGATAATACCTTACTGACAGTGAGTATCAAAATGGATACCGTAGCTCCAACACCCACCAGACAGAATCTGCCAATCATACGCATTTTCTTGTAGAAAATGAAATAAAACTGAACTTGTACCTTGTCAAACACTAACAATTGTAAATATTATAAGAGAGTATGCGGAGAGTATGCAAGTAGTACTATATAGTAGTACTCATTCTCAAAATTGATAATTTAACTTGAAAGGGTTGGAAACTTCCGATAACAGATTGATGACCTGACAGTTCATATAAAGTATATCGATATTATTATTAGTAGCAATTTAATTTTAGTTATTATATGCGAGTGGAACTCACTTTTCTGCGAGAATATCGAGGCCCTCCTGGGGTATGTTGCGGGTTACATACACCCGGGGCTTCCGCTCTCCGTTCGATTCGGAGTTCATTTCCGAAGTTCACGGGCAGATATTTTGAAAAGTAAGTTGTGAAATTCAAAACCTCGACTAAAGAAAACAAACAAAGTCACGATCACTGTCACAACTGGTCACTGTCTGACGATGAAGTGGAATGGGTGCCTTCCTTTTTCGGTCTTCACCAATTGTGATTGGAAATTAGACGACCAATCCAAGAAAAGAATGCATACACTTATACAGGTCAGTACACAAGTTACACAGTTACAACGTTTGTCTATTTTAATGGTACATCCGGAAAATGTGGCTCGAAGCTGTTCAACGTAAGATTAAACTAAAGATGAAGTCGTATACTATTATGATAAAGTATATCTTTAGACCTAATGCTCAAGTAAACTGGGTTTAGTTTATTTTATGCTGAATGATATATTTTCCAATCCGATTGCTTGGTGCTGCTAAAATGAAAGTCGTTGGAGGTCAAACAGGAAAGCTTTGCTTGCCTTTGCTTGTACAGCTGACTTCACACTTCGTCGACACTTCAGTTCGAGATTCTAATTCACGAAAATTTGCTAGATGCACATATTACATTATGCATGCACAGAATTGCTTATTCCGATCCAAGGCTCTAGCTCTAACAACAAGCACGATTCAATAATGGTAATGAAATGAAGTTGAAAACGTTCCAAGGCAAATTCAAGCGTGAATTGTCAGCTGCTCGACTTCTCCAATTTCGAATGGTAAATAAAGGCAAGCTAAGGCTAGCTAGGCGTGTGGATCTGGAGTAAAAGGCAATTATAAACGGAGACGTTCATTCAACGATCTAGATTCTAATGTAGGTCAAATTCACGGCAAGTGCATCTAAAATGCTCTGCATAGATAAAGTAGAGACTATTAAATAAATCTAGTATTTCCAGTGGCTCTGCGATCGAGTGTCGACGATATCGCTAGCCGAGTCGAGTCGAGCTAACATCATTCACACAGCCCATTCAAGTTCGCCCCGCGTTTACGTTGTTTTGTATACAATAATACTCGACTCCCGCATAACTTTTGAAATGCTGCATTGCACGCGATCAATCAAACTCGACCTTTGTACCGTGCGCGTTTTGTGTACAGTCTAGTCGCCTCGATGCGCTATGGTTCGCTCGTCAAGCCGAGCGTTTTCTCGACCATGTCGACTAATGGCGAGTATTCCAGAACATTTTGTACACAAAAGATCCTACTCACCAGCTAGCATAATACATACCAGTGCAAATGGAATTATGTTCCAAATTCTGGCGGACCATCATAATCGTAAAATGACTTCGCAATGACTTCTCATTGAAACACATAATGTTGTCGTGGTGTCGCCTAGCTATACGGGATGGGGGCGCGAGACACGGGGTAAGGGTAAGCCCCCCCCCCCCCCCAAAAAAAAAAGTCTGCACAAAATCATAACATGAGGAGATACTCATATACAAGTACAACCATGGAGGTGTTTCACAAAGATCCTAAGTTGAACTTAACTCTAAGTTGGACTTAGGAAATATGGAAAGCCGTAATATACACTGTTGGTCATGAAGTTGGAATATTTAGGTGATACGTATAGCGTATCACCTTTTGTTATTACTCAGCGGGTGCTTCCACAATCGCACAATACGTCACGATCATCTCTGGCTTTGTTTATATAATTCGTGTCATGTTACAAGGCTCGATCTCGATAAGATCTTGTTCATAACATATCAAATTATCATGCCACAACATTTCATAACGCTACCACGATCCGTCGTCATTTCCCGTGGTCATTCCAATCTATAAATATACCGCAATTGTGGAAACACAAAATTATTCATCCTACTTTTTTTTTTTCTTTGTACGTTTTTTGTGTGTCGTGTTTGTAAAATTTGGCTGGGGATATGATAATGAAACTTGGTGAATATTATAGACCTTGGTCCGAAATTGTGCACCTGGGTAATGATTATGACGTCACTACCCTGTGACGTCATAGAGACGCCATTTTGTGAAATATTTCAACAGCCCATATCTTTCTTACGGAATGGTATATTTTAACCAAATTTTGTATATGGAAAGCTAAGGTCAAGGGCTATAAAAAAAATGTCGCACCCAAGGTCGTACGGTCAACGACGGACGCGTACGCGCGCGTCAAAGGGTAAAAATGGTCGAAAAATTCTCATATCGACCCGCGAACCAATTTACCATACGTTTCAGGTCATTTCGAGCATTTCAAAATTTTGCGCGCGCGCTTTTGCACGCGTAGCGCGCACGGAACGAAAAAGTCGCGTTCTTTTTCTTGGAAATTGTTCCCAATACTTTCTATGATAAATTAAAACAGTTTCCAGATGTCCTCGACCAGAAATGCCCGAATGCGAGGGCGTAAAACCTTAAAATCCGCGAGTGCTGCTATGCGCAAAATATGTACAAAATATGCCCCTTTTAATTGATAATAATTTTCAAAATCCGTGGTTAATTTTTGTTAAAAATATTTTTCCTTGCAGACCAATGAGTTGTAGATATGACGTCATGCATCCTTATTGCCAAACAAACATCATTACGTAACATTAGCAGTTTTCAACGATTTTATCATTTGCAATTATGTATATATCGTGTTTGGATTCCGATATCTCGGTCAATCCTGCTTGAATCTGTCTCAAATTTTGATATCTTGTAGCTGGGATGATTCTGAACAATAACTAGCTCTTTCCGACCGGAAATGTGCCAATGCGCGCGTGTTACACATGAAATCCGCGCGTCCCGCCATATGTAAAATATGTGATAATGTGGTAAAAACATGCCCTTTTCAATCGATCATAATTTTGAAAATCCATGTTCCGTGTTTTGGTTGTTGTGTATTCGTGACAGAGTATGAGTTGTAGATATGGCGCGATATTCAAAAATCGCCAATCGGACATCATGACGTCATCAATTTGCCATGAAAAGCGAAAATTTAATTTTGATTGATATCATAAATTTTGTATTATGTTTTGACAGTGGCGTAGCGAGGGTCAACGGATTGGGGGGGCACAACTGCGAGGGAGCGGAGCGACCAAGCCCGAGGGCGCGTAGCGCCCGAGGGGGGGAGGGTGTGGGAGGGGGGTGTCCCCCCTCCCACGGTAGGGAGCTTTTGCAAATTTTCACTTGAAATAATGCAATCTGGTGCATACCTTGGAAGGAAATTTGATAATACTTAATTAAAGAAATCAGGACTTAAATCATCTCCCTCATGATAAAGTATACAAACACACACCAGACTCGAATACGACAACGTCGTATATATATTATCCGTGCTTGTCTACACGTATTTGGGGGAGGGTGTGGGAGGGGGTGTCCCCCTCCCACAGTAGGGAGCTTTTGTATTTTTGGGCGTGTAATTGTGCGATTTGGTGCACACTTACGACCACTGGCGTAAATCTGTTCGGAAAACACAATGCATTGGAGGGGCGAGCATTGTTTCTGAACAATTGCTCGCCCCCCCAATGCATTGTGCTTTCCGAACAAATTTACGCCCATGCTTACGAGGTAATTTCACGTTATATGAAGTATATAAGTGGAACCAAACATACATAATAGGAGGGGGACAATCTCCTCCACTTTCAAATGTGGGGGGACATGATATTCCACTTGGATTTGCGTTCAGCGCACATGGACCGAATCTACTGATATTGTATTTTCTGTGACGGTGTGCTAAAGATGAGGGTTTAATAAACTTCGTTTTAGGTGCGCTAGGAAATTATACGCGCTTATGTCTTCTGAATTGCGGTGAGCGTCGATCCTCGCGCACGGGACTGAAAATTTGCATAAGGCGCTATATTGAAAGGATTCTTCAAACTGATATAGGTGCGCTATTGCTAGTACTAGGGAACGACTGTTATGCTCTTCTTTATTATCGTTGATAACATCATTATCATCACACATTTAATAAAACATGATAATAATGAATGATATAGACACATTTGGCTTAATGTCGACGGGTTGTCATTTTTTTTTTTTTTTTTTGCCAAACGATTGGGGGGGGGGCACGTGCCCTCCCGTGCCCCCCCCCCCCCCCCCCCCCCCCCGTAGCTACGCCACTGTTTTGAAGGTGCAGTTGTGTTTCTATCTCCTTCGATTCTGCTCGAATACGTCTACAATTTTGATATGTTGTAGCGGAGATCTGGAGGAAAAATAATATGTTCCTATTATGTTACTCACATAATGGCAACATTTGTTTTTTCTCTATTGCAATGTAGGATACAAATATTTCAAGATAGTCCGAGTAAGCCGTTATATTTCTTTTGTTTCGTAACTTATGGTGTTTTTAATTAAATGTTTGAAATCAGTGATTGGTTCTCAACACAGGGCACATCAAATTGATGCATATAATGCCTTGCTAATTAACGTGACTAAGCCGCCCTCCCCAAAGTATGAGGCTTCGCCCCTATTACTACGTCGTTCAACGCCCACCTGTTTTCAGTAACGGTCGAAATAATCTCTCAACCCTAGCGTTTGTGTGTAGTAATCCCTATTAGTGCTGCAATAATGGGGAGGGAATTTTGACTCATACAAACTGTACGTAGCAAGGTTCTTCCAATGCATACAAAACAATAGTGGATGTGTGTGAGAGGGTGATGGATGACCAAGGGTGGAAAGGTCTGGACAATGTTACCAGTGGTGTGAGTTGTGGAATGTTGATGAATAAATAGAGAGAATGACACAAAGTAAGAGAGAATGACAGAATATAAGAGTGGAATGATAAGATGATGATGGTACAATTTAGAGTACGATACTGCATAATCAAATAATATTCTTCAGGATATCACACTCTTCCCCCTTTAGATTTTTACTTCAAATTATGTGGACGCATTATAGGTCTGATGGTGTGTAGTCTTATCGTTCAGGCCCATGAAGGTATATTAGTTTGTGTTGTACATACTACATAGACTTCACTTTTAGTAGTAAATGCAACTTGATTGTGTGAAATTAAATAATTATCAAAAGTGTCTGGAACATAAAGAATAAATATGACGACGACTACTTCTGATGATAGTGGCGTACTCAGGATTTTTCAAGGGGGGGGGGGGTTATTTCGTCAACCAACATTTTCAAGGGAGGGGGGGGGGGGGGTGGGTGTCGGTAAATTTTTTTCGAGGGGGGAGGGGTGTCGGTGAAGATTTTTGAGGCGGGGGGGGGGGGTGGCACTGAAGATCTTTTCGAGGGGGTGTAGTTGGGGATTTGTTTTCGAAGGGGGAGGGGTTGTCGGTGAATATTTTTTGAGGGGGGTGTCGGTAAAGATTTTGTTTGAGGGGTGTCAGTGAACATTATTTGAGGGGGTCGTCAGTGAAGATTTTCATCGGAGAGGGGGGGGGGGGGTGAAGATTGTTTTGTTGATGCGGGTGTCAGTGAAGATTTTATAGGGGGGTTGTAGGTGAGGATTTTATCGGGAGAGGGGTTGTTGGTGTTGATTTTTTTTGAGGGGTTTGTCGGTGAAGATTTTTTGGGGGGGTGTGTCAGTGAGAATTATTTGAGGGGGTTGTCGGTGAAGATTTTTCTCGGGGGGGGGGGTGTTGATGAAGATTGTTGAGGGGGGTGTAGGCGAAATTTTGTTGATGGGGTAGTCTGAGAGAATTATTTGAGGGGGATTTCGATGAACATTTTTCTCAGGGGGGGCGGTGTTGGTGAAGATTTTTTTTATGGGGGGGGGGGGGAGGGGGTGTTGGTGAAGATTATTCAAGGGGTCTAAGGTCAAAGGTCATACGTATCACCTAATTCGTCACAGTGACGAATTTCATGTCTAGTTTTTTTTTAGATTTTTTGCGCCTAATGAACCATTTTAGACTAAAAATAATGATTTCATAATGTTTCCAAACTACCAATGTAAAATAAATAGTTGCATGAATTTGCATTAATTAATTTAGCCTTTTGTTTTGAGCTTTGAAAGGCAGAACCTTTGATGATCGGCCCCTTTCCCCCTCCAAAGCGTATGTCCAACAAGTCATCGTTATGGGTCATTTCTCAGAGTTGGCTGTACAATTTTCAACCAAAATTGGCACAGAGGCTCTCTAGGGCATACGCCATTTGCTACACGCCAAATGATGCTTGTGCTCCACCTGGAAGGGCTGTCAACAAGCAATGTCCACTATTTCGTTGGAACATCGCAGGTTACGGTCTGTAAAATCCTCAGACGTCATCGAGAGGAGGGTCAATTAAAGCCACGGGAATCTCTAGGATATCCACGATTGACCACCAGGATAGATTATCGCAAATTGCTTAACCTGTGCCGTAGAAACCGGAAATGCCAAAATGTAGCTTTCGCCGTCTATGAAGAAAACACTATGGAATCAACGCCTTCCGCCAAACTGTAGACCTGAGATCGCTCTAACATGGTCACCGAACAAGACAAACTACGAAGTGTCCACCCCATACCATACAACCAAGATTTACCGGACGTCCCTGGACTAGGGAGCCCAGAAGATTGCCGCCTGGACACTCGTGATATGTCATCTTAATGGGTAAGAGCCATACCACCGTTGGGCCGTCACAACCTCAAGTCGTTTTGTAAATGCAGAAATATTGGAGCTTCTCGCCACGTAATCGACGAACCTTTTGTCTTCCATCTGTTCGGTCAAGGATGTTATGTTTCGTACCCATTAAGATGACATATCACTCGTGTCCAGGCGGCAATCTTCTGGGCTCCCTAGTCCAGGGACGTCCGGTAAATCTCGGTTGCATGGTTTGGAGTGGACACTTGGAAGTTTGTCTTGCACGGTGACCATATTAGAGCGATCTCTGATGTACAGTTTGGCGAAAGGCGTTGATTCCATAGTGTCTTCTTCACAGACGGCGGAGGATCCTTTTTGGCATTTCCGGTTTCTACGGCACAAGTTAAGCAATTTCCGATCATTTATCCTGGTGGTCAATCGTGGACGTCTTAGAGATTCCCGTAGCTAATTGAGCCTCCTCTCGATGACGTCTGAGGATTTTACAGACCGTAAACTGCGATCTTCCAACGAAATAGTGGACATTGCTTGTTGACACCCCTTCCTGGTGGAGCACAATCAGCGTTTGGCGTGTAGCTTATGGCGTTGGGCGGAGTATGGCCTAGAGAGCCTCTGTGCCAATTTTGGTTGAAGATTGTACAGCCAACTCTGAGAAATAACACATAATGATGACTTGTTGGACATACGCTTTGGAGAGGGAAAGGGGCCAATCATCAAAGGTCCTGCCTTTCAAAGCTCAAAACAAAAGGCTAAATTAATTGATGCTAATTCATGCGACCATTTATTGCACATTGGTACTTTGGAAACATTATATAATCATTATTTTTAGTCTAAAATAATTATTTAGGCGCATAAAACAGGAAAAAGAATGAAGTTGGATCTAAAAAATAAAATATTCCAACTTTATGACCAACAGTGTAGTTTCTTTGAAAAACATTTGTAAAATTTCTTTTAAAAGGCATAAAATGTTGATTCAAATCATTGATATTATGAAGGGGATTTTATGTTCTTGATGTAAAATTTATGAAAAGTCTAAAACACTTGCATTTGTTTAGTTTGAATATATTTCATTCCGTTATGCTGATCTAGTTCGAGCTTTCAGATGAGTGTTTGACTTTAGCAGGGGGCCGACGCCTGAAATAAGGTGTCTCACGCCGCGGCGCGGCGTGAGTAATAATAGTTCATGCAGTAGAGTTTGAGAAAGAACACGGTGATGTGATAATGAAAACAAATACATAATTGTGTTTGATCATCCAGAAACAACTGAAAAAGTCGCTTGAATGAATGTCGCGAGCCATGCACTTTATTCACGATCATGCTATAACAACAAAAATGCAGAATAATTTTTATAATAAACCTTATACAAATATTTTTGTTTTCTTCAAAAATGTTGAATCTTACAGGTGTGCTAAATTGCGTCCTTTTTTAATTGAATGAAATCAACCGTAACAAGATCCTAGCTTTAGCCATAATGTTAAAGGGATAGTTCAGTTTGAGTTTAGAGGGCGCTTTGAGAAATATTTTTTATGTGAGGTAATGAAAAAAATATGAGTGTAAAAATTGGGAGAGCACGTAATTTTAAAGATATAACAAACTTTGTTTGATCCAAATCGGTTCAGAAAGAGCTGAAATATCAATGAATATCCTATTGGAATAAATGTGAGTCCCACATTATTTTATTACAAAATTTTAAGTAAAAATTATTTATATGCCTACACTTTTTCAAAAATATACCAAAGAGGTTTTTAAATATTTGTTAATGATCTCTATATTGAATCATTATTTTAACAAAATAACACTTTTACAATTAAACCAATATTATGTTTTTATAGAGCGTCCTCATAGAGCGTCCTCATAATAGCAGGCTGTTTACTTAGCCGTTTGTAAGTTTGTCTAAATAGTTTTCGGGCATGGTGGAGTTATAACTATTGGTTTGTAATGTAACAGTGCAGGTTTTGGTTACTAAAATTCAGTTTTACCAAAACTGTACTATCCCTTAAAACCATCTTAAAGAACTGAATAAAATCATTGTCATAAACTATGCGGAAAGTAATTATTATCATTCTAACTAAATACAAATAAAGGCGTTACAAACAATTCGCCATCCACTTTCCTGACTTACAACATTGTATAAAATTCTCGCTCAAACTCACAAAAACAGACTGATAGAGGCAATCATAATACTTGATCAGTCTTTATTCAAACTATATATATTCAAAATACGCTTGAAAGCCACAAAAGCAACAGTGTTTATTTAATATGTTCAAGGTTTGGTAACAAAAAAAATCAACACTCGAAAGTAAAAGTGCTAATTATACGGTAAACCTAAAATATTCAAACGAACATAAAACAGTTCACACACGATCGTAACCATGTTAACGCATTGAGTTGTCATGACATTTGAAATAATACGGTACGTGCAATACAAAAGGATTTACTGTAGAAAGACGGGTAACTTTTATAGCAGTGATTGACCAATACTGTTTAAACACTTGAGTTACATACATACATCATTATAACCAACAATTGCGATAATGGAATGAACAAAATAATATACGGAAGATTATTTTCATCGTGAATGATACAGAACGATCGCGCGACGTTTCGAACGCACCTGCTAAATTACGTCGGGTACTGACAACTCTTCTACCTGCATGAGAAACATACAACTATGCAATCAAACGTCGTATGAATGTCGATAGTTTATTTCTCGAGACATTTAATTTCCTCCGCCAACGAAGTTGGAGGAGGTTAAGTTTTTGGTCCCGTTTGTTTGTTCGTCACCAGTCTCCTGCGCACAATTTCACAGATATCTCAACCAATTTTTCGTAGAAGTTTCGTGCTCATCTAGAATAGAAACCATTAAACGTTCAAGGTCAAAAGTCAAAGGGCAAGGTGAAGGTCACGCAAACATCAACATTCGAGTGTTGGCGGAGGTATGCACTCCCTGAGTGCACTGCCTCTAGTTCTTTTTTAAAAATCCCCCCAAAACGTAAAATACCATACGCCAACGAGTGATTATACCGTGGATGTAACTTAGTATAATTTTGTTTACAATTCTGTAGTTAATTTGACCTCATCGTATTCGCAATCTTTCTTTTTCATAACCCTGATCGAACTGCAATAAATATAAAAAATAAATACGCATAATACATAAATAGTTATAAAACGGTGAACACACGACATAATGCGAACACTGATATTATTGATCATCTTCAAACCAACGAGGTAATTCGTAAATCTATGTAAGAATGCACGCAACCACACAATTAAAATATAAACATGATCTTGAAAATAACCAAAACACACCATTTTTTAACAATTACAAGCGATTTTAACATTCAATATCGAATTCGGCCATTAATGACAACGACACTCGGGGTAACCGGCATTTTCACTATAACGGACTATAATACAATAACGGGGGAAGAAACAATTTTAAAACTTTGAACTCAACATGTAAATGCTTATATGACCAATTTAGAGAAGTAATACGAAAAGGATTACTATTTGTATTTGTATTTATTTATTTTGTATTGGTGACTTGATTATTAACACACTCTGGCGAATGAAAAAAAAAAATGTTTTTGTTATTATCTTTCTCGAAATATAAGTTTTTCCCTTACTTTAATTTCACATTGGATTTTGAGAAGGTAAGTTCTAGATCCCTCTGTAAAATAAATAAATGTATTTTTTGTTAAATTGCGTTGCCAATTTGATCCCCCTCTGGAAGTTAAAGGATTATCACCTAAGAGCCATATTAATAGTTTCCTCATTCCTTGGCCGATTATGCACATATTAAAATCGTTCTTTATTCTTTAATAAGTCTAGCACTAATTGTTGCTTTTTTATAACTAATTTATAAAATAAAACATTCGTCATGTTCGTGGGCATTTATGTTTGTATTTTGTTTATTTAATTATTCTGTTTAGTATACAGTAATGTAATTCAGAAAGTGCTATGTTTTATGCTAAAGAAACATAATTTATACACTGACTTTGATTACTTACTGCATTGTTTGTATTAAAGACATTTTGATCTCGATGCATAGTTTGTTTGAAAATATGTTGATAATGAGAAAATAAATAAATAAATATATGAATCAATACTTTGACAGTAAATACATTTTAAAGAATCGCTAAGACTTATAGAAACATGCCATGTAAATAAAGAACATAATATAAATAGTACATTCAATGTTCTGAGCAGTATAATGTATCAATAATTTTGCATATTCTTATTTTGTTGATTGATCCTGTTCAATTGAATCATCTGTCGTATGGAAATTTAAAAATAAAATACAGATATATAATTATAATATATAATTATTTCAACTATTATGAGGAAACAAATACTGAGCATTAACATCATTCACGGATAACCCAATATAAAAACAAATATTAAACAACTCACGGCAGCACACTCTAACACACTCTTAAAAATCGTATTTAATGGAGAAAAATGTTAGAAATGGGTAACATTTTTGAGTTTTCAAAACAATGGAACCGATTCTAATTTCAACAGGTTATACAATAAATTTATGAAAAATAATTGTACTCATTTATCAAACAGGTAAAGAAAACAAACACCAATAACTATAATTACATTGATAAAAATCTGTATTTCAGTAAGGCAGTCTGCTAGCTGTGATTGTCAACAATTCTATAAGACCAAAATGCTCATAATATTTATGTTGCAAATTTGCATTCAAACGTATACAAGTTAGTAACCAATACTTGTATGTCTGATTCCCTTGATTTTGTTGTTGAATGTTTTACTCTTCAAGTACGATACATTACTCGGTTAACAATGTATTCCACTGAGAAAACGAATTCCCGTAACATTTGTCACATTTTGTGAATGGTCCATGTTGCAAATTCACGTAATGTATTGTAATTCGTATACATATAATTATGCATGATAATATAAAAACGCCCTTATTTCAAATTGCCTATGAAATCCCCGTACAATTTGTCGCTATGTTGTGACCGCAAACATATTATGTACCAACTTTGTTAACGATATACAAGCAATTTGGATACATTTTTAAAATCATATTTCTCCAATTTGGTCCAGTTAACATTGTTGAAATCAATGAGCGGGCAAAGAGCTCTATCCGTCGACTTCTCCCGGCATCTCTTCCCCCGCAATTCCGGCGACCACGTTCATCGCTGCTAGGGTCGCCATCTCAACACGAGTCTCATCAACGTTGCTCCCCATGTGCGGAAGAACAACTGTAAACAAAACAAATACATAAGAAGCTTTATTTGTTTACATCTATAACCTTGTCTTCTAACTATATGATTTTTTTAGAAGGAGTTTGCAATTTAGTCCAGTTAACTTTGCTGCAGCTATAGGGTCGCCATCTCATCACGTACCTCATCCACGTTGCTCCCCATGTGGGGAAGAACAACATTACTGTTAAACAAAAACAAAACATGTTCGAAGTTTTATTTGGATTATTATCTAGTCGTTTACTAACATAATTGTTAATAAGCAGTTTAGTCCTTTTAACTTTACTGCGACCAGCGAGGGTCGCCATCTCAACACGCGTCTCATCCACGTTGCTTCCCATGTGGGGAAGAGCAACTGTAACACAAAAACAAAACACGTTCGAAGTTTTATGTTTTATTATCTATTATTTAGTCGTTTAATAGCAGGATTGGTTATAAGGAGTTCGCAATTTATTCCTTTTAACCTTGCTGTAAGGGTCGCCATCTCCAATCGGGTCTCATCCACGTTGCTCTTCATGCTTCCCCTTTAAACATGACTTAGACAACAAAAAATTAGTTATATATAGTTAAGCAGAACTTAAATAGCAACTTCTTCGAAATAGAGGCAAAATGTTTAACACACAAATGATTATACATCAAATCTTTCCGCAGTTTGTCAATGTCAAAAGGGGACTAGTAGGTGGAAGCGGTTCTGGCTCCGTCATGTCCCGTCCCGCGCCTTTAATCTGACCGGTGCTAAGAGCTTCATATAGATCGGCTCTGTGTCCGCAGATTGTACAAACATAACTTAGACACATACGTAACCGATACCTAAACTTAGGTTAGACTTAAGTTAGACTTAAGTTAGACAGAACTTGAATGGCCCTTACATGAAAATAGAGGCAAACATCTGAACATATTTATCAAACAAATACTAATTAAACAGATCGAATCTGATTATCATTTTCTTACCGCAGTTTTTCAGTGTCAGAAGGGGGCTAGTAGGTGGGAGCGGTTCTGGCTCCGTAACGTCCAGTCCTGCACCTTTGATCTGACCGGTGCTAAGAGCTTCATATAGATCGTCCATGTCAACGATTGCTCCTCTGCAACAAGAAAGAGAAGAGAGAAGAAAGAAAAAGGGGAAAAGGAGAAACGTTTACATGGTATACGGGGTTTATTCATAATGTGATCTGATTGGTTAAGAGCATTTTCACGTGACTGAAAATATTTCCACTACTGACGTAACAACAAATGACGGCGGCTAAAATAGTAAACAAATATACCATGCACTGAGAGCCTCTAGTTGAAATTATGGATTCCGAGGTGACAGGAAAAGCACTATGTTCTGAGGGTCGTAGACCCGAAGAACATAGTGCTTTTTCTGTCACCGAGGAATCCATAATTTCACTAGTGGCTCGAAATAGTGCATGATATATTTGTTTTATATCCTTCGCATAATCATAATCATCGCAAAAGTAAATGATTTCAATTAAATTAAAGAAAAATATAAAGAAAAACAAAACATTGATCATGGAACCATCACTGCACAGACTATGTTCTGTTTGTGACACTGACCCCCTTTGCGCAATAGTCCTAGCGCAGAGCGCGTATTGCGCTATCTTTCCATTCATGGTTACGCGCATTAACAACTAATGCGCACCCAAATGCAAAACGCGCGCATCAAAGTGAATAATTAACCTGCTTTAAATACTACACACGTGTAATTGTATGGAGAAAATAATTATTCGTACATTACACATACAGCTAGTGCAGTGCACACCGCGGCCGATTGTTAAATGATGAATTAGTATCACGACCACAGAAGGACAACGATGCACTATGTGCACCATTGTCGTAATTTTAAAATTCGAATACCGCTACGTTATACATGAAATGCATCTCTAGAATATTCTTTTGAACTTATTGATATTCACGGGTGAAAATGTGCTGTATTTCTTTTTAAATAACTCTTTGAGAAATCTCGTCGAGCATCTTTCGCAAGCTAAAACAATACCTCTGCTCGCAGGGAAGATTTATAACACGCATCTCTATGGGCTCAATATGATCACCCGGCGTCTATGACGTCATTCATGGAATAGCATTTACTATTCCATGAATGACGTCACGCATAGCACATTTTTCTCCATGGGCATAACTATGTTTGGTCACATGACGCTATGTAGACCAATCACTGAACAGGATTTCATTCATGTAGGATATAATACACTCTATTTACGTTCATTTGACCGGTGCTAAGAGCAGTTTCATATGGATCGCCCATGTCGGCAAGGGCTCCTCTGCCACATTGAACGACATACACAAAAGAGAACGAAATCAAATACGTAATGAATTGAGATTGGTTGGTATTTTACAGATGCGTTTAATTAATTTGGATTATTTACGTCTGGAACCGCCCTTTATCGTCACCATCCGAGAGACACAGCCTGGGTTCGAACTCGGGTCGATTAGTGCAAAGAGCCGAGCTCCGACCATAAGACCAGAAAGAGACACAATCGATTGTAAGTTACAATTAATTGCATCTCTTTCTGCAACGGGCCCTTAACACCTCTTCACTGACAAGAGGTTTGTGTTCTATATGAAATATTCCTTGTGCACTGATTGGTCGAGAGCACATCACGTGAAGTATTTCCACTCTCATGACTATAGTGGACAAAATATAAAGATGGCCAAAATGGTAAAACTATTTATCAGCATGATTGTATAGGCCATAATGTTTGGTACAGGTGAAATGATCCCCGATTAGTTTTTTGTTTGTATTAAATCATAAATATCTCAATTCAATATAGAGTAACCTGAAAACCAAAGCTGGTTTTATTCTTGTAACCAACCTGACGCGAAAGAACCACTAGAGATGCAAATGAGTCTGGTAGATTCAAAGTTACTTGGTTCTTTAGAGACAAACAATAATAAAGACAAAAACAAATCTAAAAGCCTACACGTTCCGCCCTTTTGACGTCGGGACCATTTTGAAATGTGTCCATACCTGCTGATGTTGATGAGGATGGCGTTGTTCTTCATCTTCTGGAAGACTGCCTTGTTGAAGAGTCGCGTGGTCTCGGGAGAGAGATTGCAACAAATCACGATGAAACCACATTCCGCTACCATCTTTTCGAACGTAACTTTAAAACAAAATATAAAATGCAAACGTTATGTTATTACAATATTTGTATATTCATTACAAGATGCAAACATATGCTAAAATATGTTTGAATTAGTTTTTATTCAAACCTAGACCGACGGCTACTTTTATCACATTTCATAATAGCCATGTTTGAGATAGAAACGTTCCCTCTGGTACCAACATGCAGCGTTTCATTACTTTACGTATAAAAGCTTTTTTCATGTCTATTATTCCATTAATCAATTTGTATTAAATACCAATTTATCAAAACGAGGACCGCGGTCGTGTCACTTCACATGGGCGTGTGTAAGATAATCGTGTTCGTGAACAATAATGTTGGCGGAAAAGGTAATTTCATGACGATCTTCGCGGAGTTGAGACAGAGTGTCATCTCAATATACGCGGAATGTAAATAAATACAAGGGACCATTTTTGTAAAGGGTCACGCGAAACATTTAAAGTCTTTGAAATTGCCTACTCGTAATCCACAAATTAGGGCCCCCACCGGGACGCGAATTTTTTTTTCCTACGAACTTTTTGTCTCTGGCGCATGCGCACATGATTCCTACGAACTTTTTGTCGGATATCAGTGAAAACTCTGCATGATACATTTACTAAATGAACCGCTACTCACCATGTATTATGGCAAAAGAAAAGAAGAGTCATAAGAGAGGATTCGAACCCATGATACCAAGTGTTGAAACCCACAGCGTGACCATTAGGCTAAGTAAACCGCTGATGGTCAGTATGATCTCATTGTAATTATAACCCCCATACTCAATCGTAGTTATGAATATTCATGAGTAGCCCACGTCGCTGCTTATGAATAATTCATTACGACAAAAAGTTCGTAGGAAAAAAATTTTTGCCACCGGGACAAGATCAATATTTTTTACCGAATTCTGCAGGAAGACTTTCAGCATACGAGCACTCCTGATGTCATGG
>JBAMJV010007879.1:0-68310 GCA_037951105.1 Echinarachnius parma
AAAAGACATTGGTAATTCCCTTCCTATCAACTGACCACCTGTTCACAATATCATTGCACGTTTTATACAATGCCCACTCACCAGGAAAAGAAGGGTTTCAATGAAAACATCCAATGCTAATGCAATAAGGTACTTAGTGGGTGAGAACATATATTTTGTTCATGTTTATCTAGCTAACTGATGGTTGAATGGTATTATGATGTCACAAAAGTCAATGCTGGAGGAGTTTTTTTAGGGGTTGAGCTTAGCAGGTAGAATAAAATTAATAGAAAAAATAATATAAAAAAATATGACGAAAGTGTACATCAAATAGTCAAAAGATATGTGACCATTATTACAGATCAACAAAACTCACCCTTTAAGCATTGTTAGGACGTTTGTAATGTAAGGGTCTAGTCTGAATTTAAGCGAGGGTTCTAGCCGGAGAAGGTCAGTTGGACACCACTGACCATCGATGAAGTCCAGCAGGTGCTACATGACATTGGCACGACAACCCCACGTTTCATTATTTGCAATTCGTTGTACTTTCGTGCGCAAAAATACCCTTTAGATTGATATGCTCTTTTAAAAAGTCATTTATATTCATTCATGCAAGCGCTATCATAACATATTTGATATCAAAGGACAATATAAACACGTATTTTAAATGAGTGACATAAATATCGCAGTACAAATCATTTAGTAGACACAGTTGGGCTCCTTTTTTTCGAAAACTCTTTATGATTAGTTTTTTTTTTTTTTACATTTGTTTTGTTTTTACAACCCGTCTTGCACCAATGGAATAATACTATTTACTTACTTAATTTTGGGGTACAAAATTATTTATATAAATATAGCGCTATGACATTGTGTACATACATCAAACAGTTTAAACCGCGTGTTCAAAGACAAGGAAACCCGACAATGCCCTCATTGTTAAGAAAAAATCAATTCATGTTTATCCTAATTCGATTCTGTCATGAGTAATAGAAAATAAAAACTCTTCCTCTGCAACATTATGGTATGTAAATACTATATAAGATATGTTTAGTTGTATGCACCAACGTGTATGTCATGTCTGAATGGGTAATGTCAAAAACAGTTCATGCAGTACATATATTTAATTTGAGTATATAAAATTGCTACAAAGGTGGGTAATGCTTCAATGTATAACTTGCATTCAACGTTGAAATAAACATCTCGTTTCATCCCTGTCGTCTGGCTTTAATTTCGTTCCACACTTACATGTACAGATATAGCATGGCTATCGCAACTTCCAAAATGGATATAATTCACGTTTTATTTTTAAAAAACCAAGACTCAACATGAACATGTACGATTTAATTGTGTGTCCTACCTTAACCACCCGTTGTCTCCTGACGTTAATTATGACGTACGAGTGATGGCTCGACCAAGAGTTTTGACACCTGGAGCAATTGGCAAACCCAAGACCTCTCACACTCTGTCTGGCGCATTTATTCGTCACGTCATAGGATGAAATGTCATAATCTTCCATATAATCCCATATAATATCGTCGTACATGCCTCGCCGCCATGACGCTGATGACTGCATCCTCATATGCTGATGGTTAACCGATGATAGCAAGAAGTCGTGTCAAGTGTAATCCGTTTACTGTTCAGATGCCAAATGTTCAAGTGCAAAAAACAAGCGTATACAGTGCGATTAAAAAAAAACGAAACCGGACTTTGATAGCTTATAAATCCAGAAATCTAGAGGTATAAATTTTGATATTGGTATCATGTTAAAGCTTGGGAAATTGCCTTTAAAATAAAATAGCATATACTCTGATCACTTCACGCTTCACCGATCGCGGCCTAATTACCCAAAGCCATCAAAAACTACCCGTGTCCAAGTTTTCAGTGTTCTTCTTTTGTGAATTGTTGCATCTGTTGTTTGATTTTCAAAGATAACTTCATCCTAAACATGTCCTATTCAGGGCCCCTGCCTCCAAACAATGGGGCTGCTGATGGGAGGACAGTGGGGGATCCCCTTCAACACTGATAAACATGAAAAACATTGGCAACCAGCTGGTATTTGTTTTGATTCACCAAAGGATATTCTTGAAATGCTCTTTTGAAAAAACGGTAAACAAACGCATTCATTTATGATAAACACAACAAAAAAGTCCCCCCTAATCAAAATATCGTAACTTTTTAACAAAAAGGTTTTGAGCAAAATAACGTGGCAGGATTGTTTCTACACTTATTCACTAACTTCTGTGTGAAAAAGAAAGTGGTCCTCTTATTCATGCATGAGTGAGCACACAATAAAGACAAAATTTTTACTTTTCAAAAGTCACGTGACTCTTGTGACTTTAGAAAAGTGACAATTTTGTCTTTAATGTGTGCTCACTCATTCATGACTCGACGGATAAACATCATTTTCACACAGAAGTGAGTCAATAAGTGTAGAAACAATCTTGCCAGATTATTTTGCTCAAAACTTTTTCATTAAAAGTTACGCTATTTTGATTAAGGGGGACTTACTTTTGTTTGTTGTGTTTAGAACAAGACAAGAGCAAACTTGGACACGGGTAGTTTTTGCATGACTTTGGATAATAAGTTCGCGTTCGATGAAGCGTAAAGTGATAAAAATGTATGATGTATCATTTTAAAGGCAATTACCAAAGCTTTAATATGATACCAATATCAACATAATATATGTTTATAATTGTGGATTTATAAGCTATCAAAGTCCGGTTTCGTTTTTTTTACTCGCACTGTATAGCTCAAAACACACGTGAATATAAAAATGTATTGTCTGTTCCCTACGTAAGGCTGAAACACCTTACTCATTTATAAGGTAAATCAGACAATGATTTTAAACTACACGAATGAATATTTCAGCAAAATAAGTAAACAGGAAACTAAATACATACAATTGCATAACTATAGGTATGTACGTATGTACCACTTGGGCAATTCCCCATTTGACTTGTTTTGTAGATCATCACTATGGTGGTGAATTGTGACGTCATCAAAATGTATTGACAATTCTAAAAGAATATTTGTATGACGTCACAGCTTCTGTACTCTATAGCAGCTGTCATGCTGCGATGTTGCAATACAACCATGTTTCGGGGTTCCCCAATATCAGTTCGCGCCTCGTCGTATTTCGCTAATAATAAGGCTATGACAAACACATTTCATTTCAATCGAATAACCTTGAATGTGCTTTGTTATATCATAACTATGTGTGAACACACTTGGCATCGCACCAAGGTGAACGATTGATTGTTGGATTTAGCTGTTCTTGTATTCTTCTCTACAATAATAGAAACACGACACAGAAACACAAATAAAAGAGCCACCTGGGCTCTTAACGTAAAAAAATGATTCACAGTTGAATACATTTTTGTAAAATATTCCCGGAGATATATTCCATAACATGTGGGCAGGCATTATCGAAGCAACGTTCACCGTAATATGTATGACCAGTGGCTATAGCGATGGAGGGGGGGGGTGGGGGGGGGGGGGGGGGGCTCATGTCCGGCTTTTTTTGCTTGTTGTCCGGTAGGTTTGATTTTGTGACTTTGATAAGCTCAATTCCAAAAGGGTACCTACCAAGCAATCCACCATTACGCCAGTGATTACATTGAATAATGTTTAGCAAAGTATCAAAACACTGTAACAAACCTGTTTAATAGATTGTTATTAGAAACTCAAAAAACACGCGTTACGTATGGAAATAGAGCATTTTTTGCATCAGCTCCGGATTTATGGAATAGATTACCCTTAGAATTAAAAACAATAGACTCGTTAGAAGTGTTTAAAAGTAAATTAAAATCATACTTGTTTAGTGTAGCTTATTAATATATTAATTGCTTGTATTGGTATTTGTGCTTGTTTAAGTTTTCCCTCTGTTTTTTATTCTTCTTTCCTTTGTTATGCGCCTCGGAATAGGCTACCTAGATAGATGGCGCTTTATAAATGCTTTATATTATTATTATTATTATTATTATTATATATAATAACACAAGCACACACGCACAAACAAACTGAAACACGCATTATTTTGTAGATTATTTACAGGGGCGGATCTAGCTTTTTGCTAAGGAGGGGGGGGGGTTGACCCAATGACGATGCGGAGCATCGTCAACGAGCCGCGAAGCGGCGATTTTTGTTGTTGCTATTTTGAACCCCCGTAAGTGATTTTTTTTTTCACTTTTTTTTCACTTTTTTTTCACTTTTTTCACTGATACATTTTCACTTGGCAGCCCAAGGGGGGGGGGGGGGGGGGGGGGTTAAACCCCCTAACCCCCTCCCCCCCCCCCCCCCCCCCCCCCCGTAGATCCGCCACTGATTTATATGTAAATGGTAATTATGCGTCGATTGTTGACGATATTCATAACCATTTTTGCCTATTAAGATTTGCTTTATCATCACTCTAAATGATAGAAATTCAATGCAAATGTAGTTGGGCTGTACATTTAGGGCAAATTTCCTATTATTATTTGAACTTCTACATAGAAGCTTGCACAAGAATAGTATAGAGGTATGGCACCTCCCAGTATAGCTTTAGTATGAACCAACGTGTATTGTACCAACTTACAAGTATACAAGTTTAAAACCCGAATTAAGTTTTTTTTAGTCATTCTTGCAACACTGTCATTTATACGGATCAAAATATATGGGAGAAATACTACAAAAGTTCAACAAATCAGAATAACTTTTTAAGGTTTTATTACATAAAAAATTTATTAAAACTGAACGTTAAAACGATATCAATGAATCGAAGGTTCGTTATTCCGAAGGTTCGTTATTCCGAAGGTTCGTTTTTTCCGAAAATGAAATCGGGTTCGTAATTCCGAAGGATCGTTAATCCGAAAATGAAATTGGGTTCATTAATCCCAAAAGGAAAATGAAGTTCGTCAATCCGAAATTGAAATGACGTTCGTTAATCTGAAAGGTTCAATACGAACCCCATATCATTAACGAACCCTATTGCATTTTCGGACTAACGAACCTCATTTCATTTTCAGATTAACGAACTCCATTTCATTTTTGGATAAACGAACCTTCAAAATATCGAACTCTATTTAATTTTCGGATAAACGAACCTTCGGAATAGCGAACCTTCGGATTAATGCAACAAATGTTTGGATTAACGAACCATCTTTCATTTTTGGATTAACGAACCCTCAGGAATATAAAATGTATGTGTTCGGAATAACGCGCCTTCGGAATAACGAACCGCACCCAAATCCAATGCACTTAATTAATGACATGTAACTGAATATGAGAGCTTAATTTAAAAAGGCGCTAAATCAAAATTAAATTAATTTAAAAAGTGCAATATTAGGCTACGTAGCTAGCTATCAATCCGAATCTGAAGACAAAAATATGCAACCGAAACAAAATGGGGATCAATCAATTTTATCTTTCCCATAGGCATGTGTAGTCGGGGAAATAACGCGATTTTCTCCAAGTGGATTTATCGCCTTTTGGCATTAAGCTCTTCATAATACAGTAAAGAAAGACAAGTACATACCACTCAAAATAATTATGATGATCTACATTAATACATAAATATATAAATACAGTAATACATAAATACATAAATACATACAAACATGAAATACTCCCCTAAAATAAAGAAGTTTTTGTTTAACTAATCAAGTGACAATACCTTTTTGATTTACATTAATTTAGGTCTTCTAGAAAGTCCAAATGGTTCATTATAAGCGGGAATTAGAAGACTTTGAAGAGTGACATATCCTTTTGAGTTATATTTAGTCTCCGAAATTAAGAGAGTAATTATATGTATAAGATTGATACAATGATTTCACTGCACATACTGATCGAATATCCCAAACTTCAACGTCCAAGAATGTAGCCGATATTATTAGATATACATGTTCACATCATTCTGAAGTTGTGTATAAATCAGATCCTAAGTTGAGAATCGGTTCGTTACTATCAAGTCACACCTTTGTATTTGCATTGATCAGCTTACAAGTCATGGGCCCCGTTGCAGAAAGAGTTAAAAGTGTAGGTCAGAAAATTTGCGCGTTTCAACCAATCAGATTTGCCCATTTAGAACACATGATCTGACTTACAATTAATTGTAATTTACAATCGATTGTATCACTTTCTGCAACGGGGCCCATGAACACGTATGCTACTTTTGAAACCGATCACACGCCATAAGAAAAATAATATTTCTATTGTTCTTTGTTTAAAGAGATCTAATAACATTGTCAAAGTCTACAAAAATTTACTTAGAACTCTAATGGTTCTCACATATCTAATAATGGTATCTTATTCAACAAACACAATGTCACATTCGCAGCTTCAAGCTGAATTACAGTAGCATGTGCAACGATATTTACAAACATCAAAATAACTTAAACGAAACCACGAGGTATAAATGTTAATATACATACACTACTTAGAGAAAGAAATAATAACAAATTAATAATATTCCGAATTAGCCGTGAATACTAACGAATGTACGTAAATTATGGTGTTATGTTATTATATATCGCTACGTCAATTAAGTAATATCAAAAGTCAATAACATGATCATTTATTAAGGCATCATTATCTTAATTTGTGTTTCCTAATGCAAATGTAGTATTTGAGGTGAAAGTTACAATCAATTATAGTGAACTTCTAAACGTGATTAATCTAATCATTATAATAATCTCACATAATAAAGTCATAGTTGAAAACTTTTACTTTCAATGAGTATGACAGGATTTAAATTCATTGTAAATTAAGTGATCAAAAGTCAATAACATAATATTAGATCGGCATGTTTCAATATGTGCTTCATAATGCAAATTCTACCTTTGTGGTGAAATTTAAACAATTAATTCATTTAAGAATGTACATTATAATAATATTACATAATAACGTCATGATGGGAAATTGTACTAGATAGATTGATAGGTAGATAAATGGTATTTATTGCTTCATGAATGGCAGTTTCGCAACCGAATTGCACATTGAATTGATTTGAATTGAATTTATTCGGCAAAAAGTAAAATACAAAACATCAAAAATAAATGTACATATAGAATTTAAAGCCGGGACCTCTGTAAAGCAGCAGCTTGTATTTGAGGCCCCAATAAATAGACATTTACAAATTAAAAAAAATATTCAAACGCCAGGCGTTTGAATAGGGTTTTGAAACGAGTAAGAGTGGTGCTAGATTTGAGTTCTTTACTAATAGAATACCATTCATTAACACCAGTAAAACTAATAGAATGGGTTCTGATTGTTAAGTGAGTAATGGGTTTGCGTAAATTTTGGCAATTCCGAGTGGGATAGGTATGAATCAAGTGATTGGTTTTAAACATATTATTAAATATTTCTGGAAGAATACCTCTGTGTAATTTAAACATCAAAATAAGAATATTGAGTTTCACAAGATAAGGCAGTGGAAGAGTTTTCAATTGTACAAAAATAGGAAGAGAATGACTAACATAATGACTATTTGAAATAACACGTATGGCACGTTTCTGGAGTAAAAGTATCTTATTAGTGTGTACTTTATATGAGTTTCCCCAAATTTCATTACAATAATTTAAGTGTGGTAAGATGATTGCATTATAAATATAAATCAATATCCTAGAAGGTAAAAATGTTTTCAATTTATACAATACTCCAATACTTCTAGATAATTTAGATGAAATGTTCATAATATGATATTTCCAATCTAATGATTCGTGAATAATAATACCTAGGAAATTAATTGTCTCAGTTCTTTCTATAATAATATTATTAATTGATATTGGATTTATATCTTGTGGAATTATTTTTGTTATTCTTAGAACGAAATATAATATACTTGGTCTTAGTGAAATTTAAAAACAATTTATTACATTTAAACCAATCATTAAGCTTCTCTAGTTCTTGATTCATAGTAGATATTAATAATGATACATCATTATTTGAATACAATACAAATGTATCGTCAGCAAAGAGTGAAAATGTTAACAATTTAGAGGAATTAATTACATCATTTATATAAATAAAAAATAAGAGAGGTCCTAGTACAGAACCTTGTGGTACCCCAATATCTACATTTGCATATTCGGATTCGACACCATCTACTACCACATATTGTTTTCTATTTAATAAATAACTTCGGAACCACTGTATAGGGTAAACCACTAAGTCCATAAAATTGAAATTTTTAAAGAAGAATATGGTGGTCGATGGTGTCAAACGCCTTTGATAGATCCATAAAAACTCCACACAGCAAACATTTCCCTTGTCCATATTTTGTAATATATTGTCAGTAAAATTAATTACGCTTAGAGAGGTAGAATGATTTTTACGGAATCCAAATTGTTCAGGAATTAGTATATGATGTTTAGTCAAAAAATCATTAAGTCTGTCATACATTAACCTTTCAAATAACTTAGAAAAAATTGGAAGGAGTGCAATAGGTCTATAATTTACTGTATTTTCTGGGTTATCTTTTTTAAACAGAGGAATAATTTTTGCTATCTTTAATTTGTCAGGAACAATGCCAGAGCTTAGTGACTTATTAAAAATATCACATAATGGGTGTACAAAATAATGAATACATTCTTTTACTACTCGAGGTGAAATATCATCAGCTCCACTAGCCTTAGATATTTTAATCAAAGAAGACATTTTGACAATTTCATAAATAGATGTAGGTTTCACAAAAAAGACAATGAGTTTGGATGCAACAAGTAATCAACAAATGAATTACTCGAGGTTGAGAGTGAATTCAAAAGATGTTTTCCCACATTTACAAAATAATAATTAAAGTGTTTTACTATATCACATCTTGAATTTAATTTCAAATCGCCAAAATACATATTTTTAGGAAGAGCATTATATTTGTTGTTACCAATAATATCATTTATTTGACTCCAAGTTTTCTTCATATCACCTTGTATTGCAATGAATATATTTTTTATAATATTCTATTTTAGAACATCGTATTATATTTGTAAGTACATTTTTATATTTTGTGTACTGTATTACATTTTGAATACTTGGTGTTTTCAATTGCTTTTTATACAATTTATTTTTACGCTTTATAGATTGAAATATGGCTTTTGTAATCCATGGATTCTTAATCTTACTTTTTTTCTTATTCTTAATTTTTTTTTTAGAGGGAAACATTTATTGTATATACTAAAGAATTTAACAAGAAATATATCATAACATTGGTTTGTGTCATCACAACTATAAACACTAGACCAATCAGTTGAAATCAATGTTTGCTTAAATAACAAGATATTGGATTCAGTAATAACACGTTTTTGTAAGTTCTGTTTATTTTGGGGTGTATTCACACTCTGATTTGTATGGTTTTTGGATATACTATAAATTGGAAAATGGTCAGAAAGATCATCATAAAGAATTCCGGAGTGGTTTTTCATTTTTATTGTATTCGTAAAAATATTGTCTATCAAGGAAGCTCTATTTACTGAAATTCGAGTTGGTTTGTCTATTAAAGGGTACATACAATATGAATACATCATATCTAAAAAAATCATTTGTTTTTGTGTGAGTACCATAACTTAGTAAATTTATATTAAAGTCTCCTAACAAATATATATCATTCTTTTCACGTTCCAATATTTGAAATAAATCCATCATTTTTTCAGTAAAACATGTAACATGAATTACACACGTTGAAAATATATACATTGTAAAAATCACAGAACATTTAGTTATAAATAATCAGATCGCGTCTTGTTACTATTCCTTATTACCATTAACAATATGATTCAAGTGCTCCGATTTAAAAGTCTCCCACGGAGACGTTCAACTGTGTACAGAGTCAGTGCAGTGAGTGAATATCACTTTGCGTTGTCGCTCATCACTTGGTCATATGACATTTATTTACCATGTAATTTTCACACATCACACATCACATAATTATCAAATCACAGAAATACATTTTATCAACCTTTGGTCAGTTTCTTCACATGTCAAAAAGACTATCTCCATTGCAGAAAAAGATCTACACGATCGGTTCTAAGTTATTGTATGTCAGACATTTTGTGCGTTTCAACCAATCAGATTTGTGCATCTAGAACACATGATCTAACTTACACTCGATTGTAACGGGGCCTATCCCTTTATTCATTAAAATCAAGACACCGAATATCATATAGGCATAAAATGCGCATTTTTATTTCTCTCTCTTCTTTGAGTTATGTGGACTATTCTTCCGGTGCCATTACTCCGACGCTAAGACAGCACTTCCTTTTTCCATAGCCGCAAAGCTCACACCTCGGGCTATCATGAGCCTTGCCACGATGCCCCGGGTCCCCAGCCCGACGAGCAGGGCGTTGGCAAGTTCCATTTATGCGCTCGACAAGTCTGTCAAGGGATATCCAGAAAATGTAGAGATACTTATTTCTTACAACATGTAAACGAAATTTTCTGATGTTAATTGTGTACCGTTTATATAGTTCTAACGATCCGAGCGTGTTTATGACATGGCAATCGTGGATGAATCGCGGTGATTGAGGTTACCAGGTGGAGGTGTGTGTGGTTACTTGGTGTTGATGATGATGATGATGATGATGATGATGATGAATGTGATAATGATGATAATGATGATGATGATGATGATGATGATGATGATGATATCGGTGATGATGAAGATGATGAATCTGATGATGATGATATCGGTGATGATGAAGTTAATGATAATGTAGAAGATTATGAGGATGATGATGATGGAAAAGATAATGGTGATGACGACGATGATATAGAAGATGATAGAAAAGATAATGATGATGGTGACGATGATGTAGAAGATGATAGAAAATATAATGATGATGTTGATGATGATGTAGAAGATGATAGAAAAGATATTGGCGATGGTGATGATGATGTAGAGGATGATAGAAAAGATAATGATGATGTAGAAGATGAAGAAGAAGATAATGATGATGGTGACGATGATATAAAAGATAGTAATGATGATGATGGAAAAGATGACGAATGGCGAAGGTGGTGGTGGTTAGGCATTCAATTTGATCTAGATCGTACTGCTTACTTTTGGATGAATGTATATTATGTTGTTGTCTGTTAATTAGGTTAGATATAATGAATAGGGTGATGGTGTTGTGGAAAATGATATAATGGTTATAATACAAATAATATTTTCATATCGTTGCGATCATGATACAAGCAATTTTTTTTAAAGGAGATCAATAATTTATTTGAAAATATACTGTAAAGTTGATGTGCTAACATGTCTTATAACATCATTATCATAAAGTATACGGTATCACATTTTTTTTAAATTCAGTACACACACAATTACCGTTATTAGCATAATTTAGCGAGAAAACTAAACGATATTTTATCCAAGTAAAGTTGTCGAGCAAGTACTATCCGGAAATTAAAAAGTGCTTACGGAAATAATACTTTTGGCATGCACATCTGCAATCAGTGGCGAAGCCGAAAACAATAAACTAAATCAGGGGAAAACGCGTTTACAAATAAATAAATAAATAAAAACATATAAACATATATAATATAAACGGTAAATATTCTTATTTACCATTATTTACTCAATATATACTTTGAGTAGAAATGCATTACCTGTTCATAGCGCAGTCAACCATGGCTCTGAACTTCTTTTCCTTAAAGTTCATAACTGCAGCTTTCTCGCATCTATTGCACTTCTGTTGAAAAATCTAGATGGGTAATAGACAGACCCAATGGAATTACAATTATGATACTCGGTGTGGATTTAAACACTGATATTGCTATGTGTGCTTCAAAAGTATAACATGATAGCTGATCCGCTATTTAGACTTGGGTTCAATACGAGATGCAATATGGCCCAATCTATTATGCATGATATGCATATTGAAGACTAACTTATTTAATTATGCTATCTGACTTGGTAAAATACGAGTCATTAATTGGCTCAACAAATCATAACAACAATCATAATTTGATATATTACAGGAAAGAGCCGCGATATATCAATAGAGGAGATTTTTTGTTTAGACCTAATTATGACAAACAACATTGCAGATACTAGGTGTTATATTACATGCTGTAAGAAAGATTGTATAATGACGTTACAATTAGAGAGATATATTGTTGTATGACGTCACAATGACATGTCAACATATCACTTCGAAAAAGCCAAATTTTCTAATCCAGCTCAGAGAGGCTAAAAGTATAAAGATATGTCACTTTTGTCTTATAGCAGTATATAGTTAAGTTAACTTTGTTGTCGGGAAAATCGCGGAATGTTCCCTCGAGATTTGAAATGCTATTTCAAATCCCTCTGAGAGGAACATTCCGTGATATTCCCCCCACCACCAGTTAACATTTGTTTAATATATATACCTTAACAACTGTTTGTTTCTTGACGTTGATTATGACGAAAGCGTATGCGCTGGCCCAGGAGTGTTGACACTGAGAGCATCTGGCAAAACCATGGCCTCTAATAACACCCGGTGTGGCGAATTTACTCCTCACTTCCTCGGGATTTATGCCCTCATTTTCCATCACCTCCTCTATAACCTCACGGTACATTTCTCGCAAAGATGGCCTCCCCATGATGCTTGGTGGACAGACAAAATTAGTCGGGTCAAAATACATGTAATTGTGATGCAGGTTAGTCGCCAAATATTCAGGTTGCGACAACGCGTGCAAAGCTGCACATTTTACATTCGTGCGCAGAATAAAGCATATTACTGCAATGACTGCAATGGTTACAGGCACGTGACCATTAGCGAACATCTATTTCTTTGTTCTCATCAGAGAGATTCGATACTGAATAAGCGTATAGCTGTACAATACGCTTATTGTACAAATACGCTTAATATATTTAAATATCCTTGGTTCTCATGGAAAGCCTCGCGCGCATTCATCCCAATCAACAAAACCGGGGATTCCCCTTTCTTCCAAAAGGCGCTATATCCACTTTTCAACTTTCGAGGAAAACAGGTTTCTTTGCCCAACTTTGTACACGTGCCTATGGGAATATGAAAATTTAACTTTCTATATTTTGATTTTGAGTGAGTAATCTCTCGTAAAATGTGGATTCCTAGCTAGCTACGTAATGTAGATATATCGTTAACGCATTTTGTATGGAAAGTGGATTTAGCGCCTTTTGAAACTGAGCTCTTCATATATGGATGTTATAGGGGGGGGGGGGGGGTTGGTGGTGAGGACAATACAAACTGATGTATTGAATATAATAATGACTCATTTTATTTTCAATTTCAGGATCTCGGAATTCGTCAGATGATCCGAATCCTCACCGCCTATGACATTGGCATTTGTTTATTTGCTTGTGGACTCCTTTGAAAATCAGCCATGCTGAAAGGGCAATAAATAAATCAGTTAATAAATGAATACAACAAAAATGTAAAACATTTATTATTCCACTCATTTATCTCTTTTGGCGAAAAAAAATAAAGATCAACATACATCAACATTAGATTATGTAGCATTAGTTTTAGACTATTTAAAAAAAAAAAAATTGACCATAACCATATTACATAATTATTAGCATCTTGTTATTGCCAAATATCAGTTTATTATTTTGCAGTCAAACTCTTTATTTTTATTTGTAATTTGTGTCTAGTGTATTTAATATTTTTAGATAATTATGTTATATTATGTCCATTATTATCGACATCCCATTAAAAATCAAAATGGCTTGTGACAAAACAAATATATATTTTATAAACCTTTACAAGTCTGCCAGTGCTAAGTGTTTTATTTTTATTTTTTTATTTTGTTACCAGCTAAAAGAGAAGTTTACGTTTCCTTTGATGTTTGACGTTGATGGGGTAATCACAAAATGACAAGACTGCTCACATACATCAGAATGAACTCCAAACATAAACGTAAATATAGATTATGATAGGTTAAATATAACTTTTTCACGACATAAATACCTCTTCTTTTTTTCTTTTTTTCGATTTGCTGTTTTTATCATTCCAAATGATAATAATGAAAGGGGTAGTTCAGTTTGGGTATAGAGGGCGCTGCACGAAATATTTGTTGGGGGAGATAATGAAAAACTGAGTGTAAAATCTGAAAGAGCATACAATTTTAATGGCAGAATTAACTTTATTTGATCTTAATCGGTTCAGAAACGGCTGAAATATCAATAAATATATCCGATCGTAATAATCTGGGGCCCAGATTTATTCGATGATTGTTTTAAAGAATACAAAAAAAATGCCTTCACTTTTTCACACATTTTCAAAAGAGGTTTTTAAATAGTTGTTGATGATCTCTCTATCTAATCATTATTTCAACATAACATCACATGCATAACTTTGTATTGAAAATGGTTGAAACCAATGTTTTTTTAGAGAGCGCCCTCTTGTGTTTTCATGGCTCTTTTTGATTGATTACAGGCTTTTTAATTATTTGTTTGTAATTTTCCAAACCTTTCGAGCATGGTGGAGTTATAAGTATTAGTTTGTATAGTATTATTGTGCAGGTTTTGCTTACTAAATCTCAGCCTTATACCAAAACTGTATTACCCAAACATACAAACAATTGTATTTCCATTGATGTATGTATGACCAGCTGAATGACAGTATACATTTGTTAACTGGTGGTGGAGGAAAAAGCACGGAATGTTCCACTCCCAAGGGATTTTAAATGCTATTGAGGGAAGAGTAAATAAGTCCCGAGACGTAGTCGAGGGACTTATTTTCCTCACGAAATAGCATTTTAAATTCCCGAGGGGAACATTCCATGATTTTCCCGACAGCAAAGTTAACAACTGTTTTATCATCCGATTTCCATGTAACAGTACCATGTAATATCCAAAGATATTACATGGCAGCTCATGTACTGTATTTACTAAGTCAGGTGATAAATAGCTAATGTTGTATGTATTTTGTTGTAAATACTTATTGTTTGTATACTCCAGCAGATACGTAATCTATCGGATAAAGCGGAACGGGTGTATAAATGTTAATTTAAATAATTTGATTGTGGTTGTGTTTCCATTGTGCATGTGGTACGGAGTAGTGAATGTGTTAGACAGAAATAACCGTCTCTTCATGGGATTTATTATAATTATATCGGATTTATGGGATAGTGTAAAAAATCCGATATATAATAAATCCCATGAAGAGACGGTTATTTCCGTCTATGAATGTGTATATGCTTCTTCTCACCAGAGGGGTTTGGAAGACTTTTTGTTCTCACCGTATTGTGTGACTGCGTGGGCTTGCTATACTGACTTGGAGATGTTCTGTGTGATGATATTTTGCTTGACTGCTTGACCAATACTTCCTTGCTGGAGTACCCAATATTTATCTTTATTGAATAGTTTGTATATTCATATATTGCATATAGAAAGTAATTGTTTTGTTTTTATGATTTGAAATAAATTGAATCTATTGTAAATATAATTTCTAGTATATCATGAACGTATTATTGTGTTGTATTTTTATTGTATGATTTTGCTATATCAGGACCTTAGTGAAAAACAGCACCATTGCTGATCATTTAACCCATAATAAATATCAATGAATGAATCAATCAATCAATCAATCAATCAATCAGTCAATCAATCAATCAATCAATCAATCAATCAATCAATCAATCAATCAATCAATCAATCAATCAATCAATCAATTAATCAATACATCAATGAATGAATTAATGAACAAATCAATCAATCAATCAATCAATCAATCAATCAATCAATCAATCAATCAATCAATCAATCAATCAATCAATCAATCAATCAATCATCCAATCATCCAATCAATCATCCAATCATCCAATCAATCAATCAATCAATAATAAATTTAAAACAAAATAAAAACAATAAATAAATAAATAAATAAATAAATAAACAGTAATGTATTGTAAATAAGAAGGATAGTATCATACACCGTGACAAATACATATGGCATACAACACTTCATCCCAGTATAGCTTCATGCATGAGCTACCAAAGCATCAAGCATCAAAACCGACTCGGTGTTCTAGTCTCAGTTCTTTACATATTGTCATTAAGGATAACAAAATATAATGGGGAAAACAAATAAATATAACTTTTCATGATTTATTAAACAAAATATAAACTGACCAATAAACATATATAACTGGCGCCATTACACTTTGGCATGACATAATACAGAAAGACAAGTAAATTTCACTCGTAATTATAATGATCATGATGATGATCTACGATAATACTCTTTTAAATCGTAGGATTTTTGTTTAACTCCAAAGGATTTTTGTTTCATCTATACGGACTTTAATAAATACCCTTTGGATTTATATTAAATAAAATATTCTAGAATTTATTTTAAGTAAAAATTATTATTTTAAAGCGGGATTTATGAGAGTTATGAGATTGACAATTCCTTAGGATTTAAGAGAGCCACATTATGTATAACATTAATACAATGATCTCAACTCACACATAATATTCGAATATTCCACACTTCAACGTCGAATAGCCAGTGTATCCAAACTTATTATACAATTATGATACAATTATGATACAATTATTATACTGCAATTTTGTATAAATCAGATCGTAAGTTGAGAATCGGTTCGTTACCGTGATACAGTTTTATTTGCATTGATCAGCTCTGTTGTAGCTCGTGCCAATAGGCTTCTTGGCTTTATTCGTACTATTGCACGGGGGGCCTCCACACAAGCACTCTTTTGTCTTTATAGACAGGGGCGTCGATCCTGGGGGGGGCAAGGGGGGCGGTCGCCCCCCCCCCCCCCAATGAAATTATTGGGGGGGCGAACTTATCATTTCGCCCCCCCCCCCCCCCCAATAATTCCGAAAATGAGGAAGAACAAAATCAAGTGACATAATGCCAAAGAGAGGAAAGACACATTTATCAATAATTAATCTTCAAAATAGCCGTTTTCTAGTTTGAAAAGGACTGTAAATCTCTTTTTGCCGCGCGCTTCGCGCGCATACAGTTTCATTTTGGTTGCGGGAACTCACATTTCGAAATGTGTTGGGCAGTGTAATTTCTCAAACGCACACCTCAGATAGCCCACCGTCACAGAAAATAAAATAATCTGAAATATATCTTTCAGTCAATTCGGTCCATATGCGCTGAACGCAAATCATATTGGAATAATTATCATGTTCCCCCACATTTGAAAGTGGTGAAGATTGTCCCCCTCCCTTTGTCATTGTGTATGTTTGGTTCCATACTTATATAGTTCATATTACGTGAAACTTCTGTCTCAGGTGTGCACCAAATCGCACAATTTCACGCCCAAAAATACAAAAGCTCCCTAATGTGGGAGGGTGACACACCCTCCCCCGTTTTGAGAAGTTGTTTACGCCCTTGCTTATTTTCATGGGAGCCCAATGCCCGAGACTATATCGATGGCTCTATAGTATACAGGATCACGTGGATCCATCACATGCAAGGCTCAATCTTTTCCTTGCTATGCCCTTTAACAATACGTTACGAGTATAGGTTTACTATTTTATACAATTTTAACACCCATGATCTTGATGGGGGTTGCAAATGTCTGAAATCTAAAAGCTTCCGGGGGCTCTGCCCCCTGGACCCCCATTATTGTCCCCAAATGTGGGTGCCCCCCCAAAATCAGGTCTTCGAGCCATCAAGACACCTTCAATGAGCGCATAATAAAACTTCCGGGCATGCCAATGTGCGGCTTTTAGCTCTCTCAGTGGTCACTCTGGAATTTTTTTTTCAAATTTCGCCCCCCCAATATCAAAAACGGATCGACGCCCCTGTTTATAGATCGTTGGTACTCCCTATATTGGAATATGGCATTCCTGCTTGGCACCCTCACACTGCAGCCCAAGAACACAAGCTTGAACAGGTTCAAAGAGCTGCAACAAGAATGGCACTACATCAAAGAAGATGTGAGATGTCATACGAAGAACGTCTTTCTCAGCTTCACTGGACCACACTTCAGTCCAGAAGGGATTGTGCCTTATGTGCATAATGTGATGAAGTGTTTGTCTGGCACTGTCAAGTGTGAAGCAGTTTTTGAAACTTTACAAATTAATGATCGGCATCCCAATCTTCTTACATTTAAACACCTCCCCTCTAGAACGCAGGTTTTATTCTTATCCCCAAATTGTAGGTTCCAAAGAATTTGGAATTCCCTACCCCAAACAGTCAGGGATGCTGCTGTTCTTTCCCCATTACCATCCTTTTTACACCAATTAAAAAGGTCGTTCATATCCACACAGTAATATTGAATGCCTAAGTCGGTAAGGATAATGGTGTACATGCATTTCTTCTGGCAAGTTTTAATGTATTGTTTTATTATGAAGGAACAGTATATTTGTAGTGGCTACTTACTTGACTGCTGCTTGTTACATTATTCAGGTTATTGATGATTGTACTGATTAGATTGAACCTTACTGTTATCATTAGTGCACGATTATTATATTATAAGATAAATTGGTTCTTTTTTTAATGAATATAGCACTTATGTTACATTACGCTTATATCGATAAATGTGATAATAGAAGCTAGGTTTTCTGTTATTGTATGATTTTTGTTTAAATTTTTTGAATTTAACCCGTTTCTTCCTGGAACCGAGTTAATACGGGCCCCGTGTCACACCCTCACACCCGGGAACCGACTATACTCGGTTCCGAAAATACCACACTCATGACACTATTTAATCGTCTAAAAAGCTATATTCTGAATGCAGACATACTGAATTTGTTATATCACTTGAAAGCTAATCAAATAAGCTATCGAAATATCTCAATCTTGTGACTTATCATGAGTTTTACAGCAATTGGTAACTATATAAAGTATGTAATGTTACATACAAAGTTGAAATAATTTCGTACAGCGGTGAATGTACGATGTACCAGCCAAAATTTAGAGAAATTGCGTTTCGCTTGGACAGGCAGTATTCCCATTACGCGTACAATAATAGTGGCAGCGAAATATTCCGTGCGTGCGCGCCATGCCAATAGAGATTGTACGTGATTCTGTATGCATAGGGTTGTGTTCTGTATACAGCTGTCAGCTGCCTAACCGGATATTCACTGTGGTATAGAATACATTTCTATACAAGGTTACCGCCCTTTTGTGCGTGCACCACCACAACCGAAAAAATCGATTTCTCTGCACGCACACACGGCAGCTGGTCTTTTGTGTGGAGGCCTGGGCTCGTATCAGTGAAAAGAATTTCGTTTTGGGGGTCGATAGATGCGCTTTTATTTTCGGAAGCAACCGGTTAACACCACATTAAAATTATAATAAGCTTGCAATGTTTAGGCTTTCTTTTTGTACATTTTGATAGTACCTTGTTTGAATTAGTGTGCCGATTGTAGTTAATTAAAAATGCGATTTATGCTAGTGTTTTGGTACTGCTAAAATGAAATATCTTTTAGATTGTTAATTGAGATAATATAAATTAGGATTGTTTTGTTGCATTACACTGAAATTGAAATTAAATACACCAAGTACATGTTCTTATGTTATTTTAACTACTAGATTCTTTGTATAATGATATAATTATTTTGATACTTACTGGAGTTATTGATGGTACGCATGTTACCTCTCATGAGAAGCTATTTTTGGAAATCAATTGCATGTTTGGATTATTACTTTGAAATTGACACATTTTGTTGTAAAATAGTTCATAGCCGGGATAAAATAGATAATAATATTATTAAAGCTTGATTATGTTGTTTCATTTTAAATTGGTCACCCACGCTGTAGAATGTAATGATAATTATGATACTAATGATAGTAATGATAATAATGATAGTAATGATAATAATGATAATGATAATAATGATAATAATGATAATGATAATAATAACGATGATAGGTTTAATTGTATAGTACTTAATATAGTTCGAAATTTTGAAATGGTTGTTGATAAAATTATTATGATAGGACTCAATATTTGTGTTCATGCAATATAATTAATAGACTATTATTTTGCCTTGATTAGTACTTGCTTTTGACATTTTTGTAAATTCTTGCCATTTAATTTAGTTTAAATTAGTAAAAGTGATTTGAAATTGTCATAATGTATATATACATGCTATATCTTATCTGTCATGTCTTATATCCCTATCTCCTACTGCTTCTCTCATTATCACATCTATTCTCTTTCTCATCTTCTCTCCTTGCCTTTCTCCCTTCCCTATTCTTGTTTTCCGCATCTCGCTCTCCACTCACTTGCCCTTACTTTTATGGTGTTTTTTGATGTACATAATTATGTTAATGCTTTCAAATGTTGATGTTATAAAAAAAAAAAAAAAAAAATTTTATTATGTATTGATTAATTGTTATAAAATTACTATATATTGCAATATTTAAATATTTATGTACAAGGCATCCCTGGTGGCCTCCCCAAGTTGGCAGGAAAGACACATGGGTCACAGAAATTCAAGATTTCTTTTTTCCTGCCAGGCAGCTTGGGGAGATTCACCAGGGGTGCTTTTATGCTTTTATGTTTTCTGATCATTTTGTAAATTCACTATTCATTTTGTATCATACATTGTACTTTATTTTGAAATGCCGAATGAATAATAATAATAATAATAAGTCACGAACATGTATGTTACTTTTGTAACCGATCACATGGCACATGGAAAGATAACCGTCATCGTCTTTATATTTAATTTCAAGGAATCTAGTAACATTGTCTAAATCCACAAAATACAATTCGAACTCCAGTGGTTCTCTTATACCTTGTTTTATTCGTTCACAATTATAAAACGATTTCTTTCTCGTTATAAAGATTTGTATAATCAAAGTGTTCGAATTTTTAGATCACAGAAATACGTTGTTGTTGTTGTTTAGTTTGGTGGCAATCAGTCAAATCTGACTATTGTTGCCAATTGCTTTTCTATTGATTTCATCTTCACATATTTTTAAAATATTATACAATTTTATATATATCAACAAATTATTTCTATGGCACCGCTAAAAATGTTGCGATATTTCATTTTTTTTTCTTTTCTCCTACCTTATTATGAATATTACTTTTATATACAAAAATATAACAATTTTCCTTATTTCAATAACAAAGCCCACCTCTCACATCGGGACTCCCGCCACATATGTGGAAGTGGGCCTCTAATTATGGTCAAAACGATCCTCTTACAACACGTAATTATAATAGTATAATAATCAAGCGAAATCAAACAAAACAAATATATTCATAAATAAACACTATTTTAAAGCTACTAATGAATTATCGCAATATGCATTTTTTGTTTCCTTCTTCATAAAGTAATTCTTAAACAAATTAGTGCAAACATTTAGTGGGCTTATTTTGTGCATGTTAGTGCAAATACATAATACATGGTATACCTTTGTCTTCTGAGATAATCATAATACAATAAAAAATAAACAAAACTCACTCCTACTACATGTATGTCTGGTGCCTGCTCTCACATTGGGACTCCCGCCACTGATGTGTAGCTTGGCATCAACATAATATATACATACTCGACAATATTGTATGATATTAACTGAATTATACAAACAAACAAAAACAAAAAAACATGTAGCGACATAACTTTGTCTTCTTTTTTTTCACTTCACTTACAAACTGAGATAATCATAATACAATACATATTTATATATGATTGCTTTTATATATTAGTCTATGGCCTGTATAAAGAGGCACTACTGCACCCGCAGCTTGTACCTCTATCATACAGGCTCATATAGTTATGCATTTTTTGACTTATGCATTTAATATTCTTATACAAATACAAGGGTACTAATACCACTAACAAATAGTGTTTTTCTATCTATATTGGCCTGTACAAAGAAGCACTACTGCACCCGCAGCTTGTACTTCTATCATACAGGCCTATTTAATTATACATTTCATTAACATTTATTTTTCTTTATATAAAAACAAAAATACTAATACCAAAATAAATAGTATGTTTCTATCCGACTTCTAAAGGCTTGTATGGTAAAACACTGCTGCCCCGCAGTTTGTGCTCATATCATACTCCCCTTTCAATTAATACATGTACATACGTTTACATAACAACACCCTTTATACTACTTTATATATAATTACTTTTATATATTAATGTATATGGCCTGTATAAAGAGGCACTACTGCACCCGCAGCTTGTACCTCTATCATACAGGCTCATATAGTTATGCATTTTATGGACTTATGCATTTTAATCTTCTTATGCCCTGTATGGCCTGCATAAAGAGGCACTACTGCACCCGCAGCTTGTGCCTCTGTCTTGCAGGCTCATAAAGTTATGCATTTTATTGGCTTATACATTTTAATCTTCTTATGCCCAGGTAAAGAGGCACTACTGCACCCGCAGCTTGTGCCTCTGTCTTGCAGGCTCATAAAGTTATGCATTTTATTGGCTTATACATTTAATATTCTTATACAAAAACAAGGGAAATGATACCAACAAAAATAGTGTGTTTCTATCTATATCTTAATCTGTACAAAGAAGCACTACTGCACCCGCAGCTTGTGCCTCTATCATACAGGCCTATTTAATTATACATTTTATTGACTTATGCATTTAATTTTCTTAATAATAAAAAAAAATAAAAATAATAATAATAATACTAATACCAATATAAACAGTGTGTTTACAATACAAAATAAACAAAACTGTCTCCTACTATGTCTGGTGCCTGCTCTCACATTGGGACTCCCGCCACTGATGTGTAGCTTGGCATCAACATATACATACTAGACAATATTGTATGATATTAACTAAATTATAAATAAACAAGAGACCAACAAAACATGTAGCGACACAACAATCAAAGTGATACAATAATCACGCCTACTCATACAAAACTCAACACTGTATCATTAGTTTTATTAAATTATAGCGACAAGTCCATCAAAACTTTACAATACTCACTCCTACTATTTATGATCCATATATATACATAACATTTATTCAAAAGCCTACAAAACGAGCCGTCCTGTTTACAAATCGAACAAGTGCTCTTTGGGTAGTAATATCACCACTTTTTAATAATTCCTTTATATCTTCTCCTTCATTTATACCCGTTTCAATTATGAGCATGGCTCTTTCTATCATATATTGTGGGCATACTACTAAAAAGTGATGTACAGTTTCCATTACCTGACATCTCTCACAAAAACCATTCTCATGAAAGCCCAGTCTATACGAGTCATAATTCAAACCTATTACTCCTAATCGTAAACGTCTTATTATTTTATCTTCCTTCCTAGGAAGGGAAGTTCTAAATTTAGTGGGAAGACGAGGTAATACATGTTTCAATAATGCATGTGATGTTGACCATTTCTCCTGCCACACTTTGAGCATATTATTACTCAATCATGTTTTGCTTCTTCCAAAGTTTTCTTACTAAATATCTTTATAGGGCCATTAATACCAGATTTTGCGCACTTATCTGCCATCTCATTTCCATGGATGCCGCAGTGGGCAGGAATCCATTCAAAAGCAATATTACAATTCTTATACTTTAAGTGGGTTAGAAGCATCAAAATTTCTTTAACCATATTATCATCTTTTGTATTGCGTATTGCTAAGAGACCACTCAAAGAATCACTCAATATTACAACACCAACATGCAAGTTATCTAATTGGTCCACCCATGTTAGAGCTAATATAATTGCGGCTAATTCTTTGAACGATGATGAAGAATATGAGAAGCGTTTACTTTCTTTATATGAGAAGGCTGGAACCCAAAAGGCTGCTGATGAAGTGACCTGTCCAGGGACGTGCGAACCGTCTGTGAATATATGGAGTTCAGAATGCCATTTAGTTTGTATTACTTCTTTACTACATTGTAACATATAGTGTGGATTATCATTTCTATTTATATATTGTTTTAATTCTAATGAAATGTTTGGGACGGCAAGTGTCCATGGTGGTACATGGTGAACAGAAAGGGATTCCATGTCCTCTATCTTTATTTCCAAAGTTCTATATCCAAAAGGTTTATTACAGGCCTTCGCTTGTAAGTACTCAAACTGCCAACAGGGTTGAATATGTAGTAATAAAGGGTGAAACTTTATTCTACTTATTGAACATTTAAATTTATCTACTAACATTTGCCTTCTCAAATCAAGTGGTGCTTCTCCTGTTTCTGCTTGAAGTGCGTCTAAAGGCGTGAGAGGGAGGGCTCCCATACAAATCCTTAACGATTGATATTGAATAGTATTCAATCCTTTCTTAACACTCTCGGAGGCGCTATCGTATGCCTCACACCCATAGTCCAATAATGATCTAATATATGCACGGTATACCATCAACAAAGACTTTGAGGAACTGCCCCATTTTGTCCCTGAAAGACATCTCAATATATTTATTTTATTTTTGCATCTCTTTATAACATTTTCTACATGAGCATGCCATGTAAGTTTACTATCAAACAATATACCAAGACATTTATGATTCAATTTAAATACTAAATCTACCCCATTCACCTGAATAACAGGGAACTTAAGGCTAACATTCTTAGTAAAGAGTAGTGGGGTAGTTTTCAACAAGGAAAGGGATAAACCCCATTTCTTAAACCACACATTAAGATAATTTAAATACTCTTGAACTTTTTTGGCACAAATCATCAACACAAATCATCAACACAAATCATCAACACTTAAATAGTGTTTGCACATGTTAACAAGTTACTAGATCCCTTTGATATAAACCGAACACAAAAAGTAACTACCCCCCTAAACAACTGCTCATAATTTCATAACCGATAATTGTTTCAAGATGTCATCTTACCACAATATTAGTACACTTGTGTTGTACATTATGTGTGAAAATATTCAACCCTTTATGGCTGAATGAGCACGGATTAAAGACAAAATGGCCCAATTCAAAAGTCACAAGGTATTTCGCGTGCCTGTACATTGTTGTGAAACAGCACATGTGGCTGAATGCATTGATTATGGTTTATGAAACAATGCTGTTTGATATTCCATTCATTTTGATTGTTTATGGCACATGTGGTTAAATGCATTAATTGCAATTGTAAAACAGTGCATTTTTAAATTTTCCAATTCTCAATCATTTGTAATGATGATAATACTTTTGCGAATTTTGAAATATGACTATTTTCTCTGTAATGTGTGCTCACTCAACCATGGATTAATGGTTACCTCTTATTTTTACACAATGTTTTCCTAACTACCATAGGGATATCTTGGCAAGACGAAATCTTGAAACGATTCTTGGTTATAAAATTATGGGCAATTGTTTAGGGGGTGGTTACTTTTTGTGTTTGGTTTATATCACAATGTTTAGATGGTCAAACTTTGCTTTTCTAATATTATACATGATATGCATACATATAAATGATAGCAAGCTCAAATGATGTTTGAAAATCAGACCAATTATTATATAGGCAGATAGGCCTTTCATATATGCATTGATATATATACATAACAGATAGTTCGATCTAAATCAAAATGACCATCCAATTCGTATGTAACTTACGTACAAGTTAATTACTTATTGCAATGAGATTGACTTTATTCATTTCAACTTATGAAATAATGTAATTGTCGAGAAGTTGATACAAGTAAATATTAAAAAACACATACTTTTGGGGATAATACAAAAACGGAAGCCATGTGTGTTCCACTTTCAATTTAGTTATCAAGTTATAGAACATTAAGTACAAGTTGTCTTTGTGTCACCTGTAAAAGCAATGTTCCGTGGCATATCAGTTACATTTTTACTTATTCAAGTTAATTGTATTGAATAAACACAACAAAACTTTAACCTTGTATGAGTGAGACGTTTGACGTCAGTGTGACGTCATGTATGAATTAGTGTTCAGTATGAGTGAATTACTGTTCATTTGATTGTCCGTATGTATGTATGCATGTCTGTATATTTGTGTTTGAGTATGTATGTGTGTATCGAAGGCTCGAAAACGGACAAAAATCGGATTTGTTAACTGTCCGAATGACGTCACTGCCAATTATCCCTAGCTGGACACTTATCCCTGTCACACGGGCAACGAATACTATACGCTTATTTGCAATATTGATTTTCCATGTGTTTAGAATAATACTGTTTAATATACTCATTAGGGGGAATATGCAGCCATAACACCTGAAGCTATACCGTACGCCCCATCAAAGCCCTCGTATATAAAGTAAAACAAAGTTATCAGCACCGACATTTGGAGCTATTCCTGATCGTCCGTTACTCCGACGCCAAGCCAGCACTTCCATTTTCCCCATCCACATCGCTCACATCGCTCGCTGTCGTGAGCTCCGCCACGATGCCCCGGGTTCCCAGCACGACGAGCAGAGCTTTGATAAGTTCCATCCATGAGCTGGATAAGCCTGTCAAGGGAAATAATCACAAAAATAATAGTGGCTGTTGCCTTACAACATAAATGACGTATTATTGATAAATAAAATGCATGAGTGATGCGAGATGTGGTTATGGTAAATAGTAAATGATGAATAGTGGGGTCATGATGATATTAAAGGTATAGTGAAATCCCGGCTTTGATTCAGGTTTATAGCTTGAAATATGTGCCTATATTGATATGATATACCACACTCTTTTTTTCAAAGAAACCTTTAAGTTGGGCAAAAAAGGGTAAATTTCATGCAACCTTTTTTGCTTTTTTTCGCATCGGCGTTCCATGCTCCTAAAAAAAAGTTATTTATAGCGGAGCGCGAATGTGCGCACGTGCCACCCGGGTCATGACATCACAAGAAGACTGCAACACGGAGTTCAAAGTACGAATCTGCATGGCTTACATGCAGAACTTTTGACTTGCTAGTAAAACAAACTCGTTTTTGCTTGGAAATTGAGGCCTAACTGAAAATGCCTAAGAAATGAATTGCAGCAGGATGCGGCAACACATCTGAGTGTAGATCGTTCATGATATAAACTTTATCAAATGTTTGCAAATATTTTTTTAAAAATGGAAATAATATCTCTCTGTCAACGTGAGTATTGCACTCAGCGTGTACGTCTATGACCGAGCTAAACTGCGATTGTCACTTTGTGACGTCACAAAGATGGACGTAATTTTTCTTCGCCCGGACTCAATTTTTTTACGGGGGTTACTCAAGTGAATTTACAAGCTTTTTTTAAATTTTTTTTACTGGGTTTTCCCACGAGGAAAATATGTTTTTATTAGTAATCTTCATGAAAATCTACCTTAGATACAGTAAAACACAATTTTGAGGCAGTTTTCTTGTCTGTGGAGCTTTAATAATCCTAATAATAATACTAATAATAATAATATACCGTATTTGTATACGCCTAATGCAGAATATATTATCCCTGGTCCTTGGTACAGTTCAGACCCGCACGATTATCTTGCACACATTCTCAACTCCCCGGGGGGCATACTTTAGCCGCGGGCAACCATATACAGACTGTCCCAGAAAAAACGAAACCGGGTTTCATGGCAGAAATTTTATGTTATAATGAATAATTTCCTTGATGATATATATACAGTGGCGTAGCGAGGGTCAAGTGATTGGGGGGCACAGCTGCGAGGGAGCGGAGCGACCAAGCCCGAGGGCGCGTAGCGCCCGAGGGCGGGGGGGGGGGGGGGGGGGTGTGGGAGGGGGGTGTCCCCCCTCCCACGGTAGGGAGCTTTTGCAAATTTTTACTTGAAATAATGCAATTTGGTGCATACCTTGGAAGGAAATTTGATAATACTGAATTAAAGAAATCATTTCCCTCATGATAAAGTATACACACACAATCAAACCTACGTGTACACACACACCAGACTCAAATACTCTCACGCCGTATGCTTGTCTACATTTATTTGGGGGAGGGTGTGGGAGGGGGTTCACCCCCTCCCAATTTTTTTGAAATTTTTGAAATTGGAGTTTAAAATATCACTGTAGAAGTATGGTCATTATTGTCTTTATCATTGTCTTAATCATGGGTGTTAAAATGGTATATAATAGTGAATCTACTCGTTACGTATTTTAAAACGGTAATAGCGAGGAAAGATTAAGCCCGTGAGATGGATCCACGTGATCCTGTATATTATAGAGCCATCGATATAGTCTAGGGTATTGAGCTCCAATGGAACTAAGCAAAAGTGGAGGGGAGACATTGCGAGGAAGCGAAGCGACCGATTGGGGGAGGGTGTGGGAGGGGGTGTCCCCCTCCCACAATAGGGAGCTTTCGTATTTTGGGGCCTGAAATTGTGCGATTTGGTGCACACCTATAAGACAGAAATTTCACGTAATATAAAGTATATAATTATGGAACCAAACATACTTAATGACAAAGGAGGGGGACAATCTCCTCCCCTTTCTAATGTGGGGGACATAATATTCCAATTTTATTTGCATTCAGCGCATATGGACCGAATTTACTAAAAGATATATTATTTCAAATTATTTTATTTTCCGATGATAGTGTGCTATAGACATGATAGATGAGGGTCTAATAAATTTCGTATATAGTATATCAGAATATGCGCGCGAAGCGCGCGGCAAAAATTAAGATTTACAGTCCTTTTCAAACTAAAAAAAAAACAGCTATGCTCGGGTCCCTGGAATTAGTATCAGTAGGCCTATGCTCAACTGATGCAGATATCGACTCTGGAGAAGATGACTGGTGCTCCTTCAATCATGATCATCAACAATATGCCTAGATTATGCATCATGAATTAATGGAACGGGTGCATTTGGAGTGAAGAAATTAGTAAAAGAAGTTTGTCTTTACCTAGACATTTAGGACTACGTAGTGCAGCTATGCGCCTTTATAGCCTGCATGAAGGCGTCAAAATTATCTATAAAAGCGGGAGGCAGATTCAAGATCCTAAAAGGGCCCTTGGTATGATAAACGATTTACCATGCTAGGAAGTTTGTTAGGCCTATACGCGCTCTATGTCTTCTGAAATGCGGTGAGCGTCGATCCTCGCGCACGGGACTGAAAATTTGCATAAGGCGCTATATTGGAAGGATTCTTCAAACTGATATAGGTGCGCTATTGCTAGTACTAGGGAACGACTGTTATGTTCTTGGTTATTATCGTTGATAATGATTATTATCACACATTAAATAAAACGTGATAATAATGAATGATATACATTGTAGACACATTTGGCTTAATGTCGGGTCGTCATTTTTTTTTTTTTTTGCCAAACGATTGGGGGGGGGGGGGGGGGCACGTGCCCCCCCCCCCCCCCCCCCCCCCCCGTAGCTACGCCACTATATATATATGTCTGAAAAGCTCTGTGTCTCTTCTTTCATCTTAATATATAAAGTTGGAGAAGGGTTTTGGTCCTGTTGCGGAGGAGCGAATTCCACTCGGTACCGATGCCGTCGTTCGTCGTTCGCTGCTTTTTCGTGCGCTAGAAATTTCACGTCAAAAATAAAAAATAGTTTTCCCCCAGAAAAATTAATTGCTTAGAAACTAAATACAAATGCGTAGTTGAGATTTCAATTAATGTTTTTTTAATCGTAAACAACGTGGGTAAATTTCCCCACTGCTCGCTGACATGTTTTTTTGGCATTGCCGTTCATCACCGCGAGGAATTCGTTTGCCGTTCGGTGTAATTTCTCGCTGTAATAGTTGTTAGGGAAAAAAACAAATTATATTTATGTACTAGGCAAGTTATTAGTCTTGAAAGCGGAAACAAATTTGTAGTGTAAATGTAGATAAATGTTTTTAAAATCGTAAACAATGTGGGTAAAATTCTGTGTAGTTTGACATCGGGCCGTGATACACATACACATATAGGTCAGATTCAGTGGCCATAGGTCAGATTCAGTGGCTAATTACAGAATGTGTATCTCGGCCCGGTGTAAAATTCATTTCTGTGGATTTGCCGATTTGAATTGGACAACTGAGTATCTGAACTAAAGCCATGCAAGCGTATTACATGCATGTAATATCGTTCAGATACTCGATCGTTCGTCGGATCGGGTCGAATCGAGTCGGATCGTGCAGTTGTGTTCACAAATGTTCGAGCTGGACCTATTTACTAGTAGATGTGAGCTCCACGTACAAATACCATTATTTGGTGATATTCTGGTGAAATATGATATGAGACGGCCATTCCAGAAGTGACGGCGGTGATTGCATTTTACAATAATCATGGGTAAGTGATTTATACGATTTTTGTGTGTATGCTGTAGTTTATTTTGCGTGCTTACCCCCGTAGGCTACTCATTCGGTGTGTGATCGGCGGCGATTTCTTCCCCGAGGGTTCTGGCATATGAGCCGTGGTAGTTTTCGTAGTATTGTATACGGGTTGCACTGCACTGTGGGGGATAAAGTGCTGGGATTCTTGTAGAAGCATTTTGTTTTTGCAGTGTGAGTGCGAGACACCGAGAGAAATAGGGTCAATTTGAATATAATATGATGAATTTCAGGAAAGGTGCGATACGCCATTTATTGTCCATTTCAGAAGTGCAATACGCCATTAGGGTTCATTACAAAAAAATGGTACGCCATGGCATCAGGGTCCATACAGAAATAGTGCGATACGCCATTTAGGCCTTTTAGGGTCTATTCAGAAATAGTGCGATGTCAGTTAACGTCACATTTTTTCGCTGTTATTCTGTTAATAATAATAGTAATACCTTACGAGGCTTACCTGTATGTATCATTCAAATACTCAAATTATAACCGGCAGGTAGTGCTGTAACTGACCTGTAAATGTAATACCTTGCCTGTATCATTCAAATACTCAAATTATAACCGGCAGCCGGCAGGTACATACTACATGTATCTTTATTTCCTTAACTACAATATTAAGTACAATGTCAATGAAAACAAATTTGTACATATCCTAGGCTACTGTCCTACATTGAATTTGTATTGTAACGTCAGTTACCGTGGAATTGCCCAAGTGTGTTTTATGCAATAGAAATGTATGCTGCGCTCCAACTGCATGTATGTTGCAGTAACGTCTTCGCCTATATACTGTTCGTGCATATCATATCTACATACAGAATCGCATGCGCAAGTGCATATTTGTTTCGCTTGGTGTGGCATGCAGTGTACATTAATTGCAAGGGGTGTTTGTGCATTCACTTTGACGGCACTTTGACCTGGTTATTAATGGTTACGACCGACGCTACCGATATTAAATAGAACAATAGTACCATGTAGTTTGTCATGTGTAACATGCAGAGTATTTTACACATGACAGAAGAACAGGTATGGCGTTATGTGATGGCGTAATCAATGTACATTGCATAAGTGTAGTAGCCGCGCCAAAAAAAGGCACTGACGCAATGCGATTCTGTACGTAGATATAATATGAACAAGTGCCCCCCCCCCCCCCCCCCCCCCAGGATATTGCCGCCTACGGCCTAATCTTTTAAATAGCCCCCAAAATGTAGTAGGTAGCCCCTAAAATTACCATGGTGTTATATTAAATATCTTGTGATAAGATATCAGATTGAAAAAGTAACCCCGTAAAAAAGAATAATAATAATTCCTGCATTGGACCCCACCTCAACCTCTTTTCAAAATTGATTGGTTTGTATGGCCAAGGTTGAGGTTTGTCATCCTCAATAAACGTTTTTCCATGATAATCTATTGTACTATCTTATAATTTGTAATCCAATAGAGCTCAATCTGGACTGAAACAGAAATCTATTTATTTCTTTTTGCAGATATGCCCATCCCATCGTGTAACACAATAGTTGTACAGGCTAACACCGCTGGGCGCTGCAATTCCATACTTCTCCACAGGCTTGGTGGAATACGGAATCTGACACGACATTGCAGTCTGTTGAAGACGGAACCAGCGAGCAACTTTACATCGCAACATTTCTTCAGATATGCAAATCTGTTTACACCAGTTGAGCAAAAAAAGGAATTTCCAGACAGGGCGTGAAGAAATTACAGTTACATGGGACATGTAACATGTTACTCATGTTCATCCATACCTGCACGGAAGGTTCTTCAGCATAGTACTGATCGAGAAGTGAAGCACATTATGTGAGTTCTTAATGAAAAGACCATTCAAATACATTTTGGGAGACAAAACCTCTGCTCTGCATCGTACTACACTACAGGCTATAACCTGGATGATCATCTTCAATTGTCCTCTTTGCGCACGATTTCGACAGATGATCATGATTTCTGGGAGAACGTCTCAAATGCGAAAAGGACATTTAAAATTCCAGTTTGCAATTCAATTTCTGAGTATCTTTCTTGGGAAGCGTGACGGCAAGAATACTACACCATTAGATCCGGTTCTTTGATCATTGCCAAGTGTGCAAAGAATTCTTCTCATTTCAAGATATTCAAAGGGATACATATTTTTAGCGATGATGATAAAAATAATAACTTTGAACCTTGTCAGAAAAATGCACCTCATTTGAATTATCTATTTTCACGACTTCATTATCTGCACCCCCATACCAAGTTGGAACTTTAAGGTGTTCTTACTGTGTTGGAGCAAGCCGGCTAGAAGCCAGTCGCACAATATACATGGGCCACTCGGTAGCACAGGTCGGTAATTTTTTACTTTGAACTTCTCATTTTGGGATTGATGATTCTCATTGAGCATTTATAATGCACTATTGTGGGACTATACACTTATATCCTAGATAGGACTTCCTCAAACTATGCTCTCCCACAATATATGAGAGACAGAGTAGACGAAAATCAAACTTTGCATTGATATAAACTCTTTAAAAGGAAATTGATCTTCATTTTGTCAGTTTCCTTGAAGTCAAAATTTAAAAAAAGAAGTTGTAGTTATTTCTTGAATTCCAAAAAAACAGGTGGAATAATTCCATATAGGTGTTTTCATTAAGACTAACTTTTAAAAATGCTAAATTATGGACTTAATTCTAAGAAGCCTAGAGGCCTTTGCCCATTATGCCCCCCCCCTCCCCCCTGTGATTTTTTTGAATACTTCTAAATCGTCTTACTTTACATCTGTGCTACATATTAATTCATGAACGATAAACTTTTGAGAATTATAACAAATATTATAGTTGCATTACATTTTTTAAAATCTCATATGTAAGAAATATGCATAGCAAAGCAAATGTCAGTGATTTTATTTATGAATAATAGTGTCGCTCACAGAAAAATGCAAAGCGATATAAAAGTGCTTTTGATTTTTCTTTTGGTAATGCAAATTTTTAAAAGCAGGTCAGTTTGAAAACATGGTTTTTAGGGAAAATTAATATCAATTGTATTTATGAATTAGTTGTTTTGTATTCAAAGTTGAAATGGCTGTAGATTCATCATTGATCATTTAATAAGCTACCAATACCATACATACTTGCCCGCTAACCACAGGCATCACTGCTTCACAGTTGTCTTTATTTCAAACCACAAAATGGAAACAGTACAGAAACCTCCTGCTAAAAATACTGCCTTTTCTGTCTACATAATTATTATGGTGGTCTTTATGTGCTGGTTTGGCTGCAGTCACTTTACTTTAATTGATCATATTCCACTCTAGTAAATCATTTGTACATTGTATGTACATGTAAATATATTAAATGTAATATATTATTAGTTGTATTATTATGTAGACATTCTGGTCTAGATTTTATACACAAAACAAGTGCATATTTATATTGCAAAACCAGATTTTCATGTAGCATTGAATTATAGTCTTCTTCCAAGTACATTATGTAAAATTCCATTCTTGCTAATAGATCAAAAGTGTGTTATTCAAAGCTCCACGCTAACTTGTTTCTCTTCTGGCCCGTTCGGGCAAGTGAAATCATGGATTTAAAAATTGTTCTTGCCCAAAACAGAAAACTGACTCGCCCGCTTATTTCTAGATGAGATTTAGAGTGTTTTCTTATAGTCATAGTTCATCAATTATTTAGTTGCCCGATCAAGCAACCAAACTAAACCATTTACCAAATTTGACTTGGCCGACATCAATTTTGACTTGCCCGGGCAACAAGGCAAGTGCTAATGTCGAGCCCTGTACACACATTTGTTTTATGTGTGATATGTTGTTCTGATGTCAATGATTTGTAGATTCAGTTGTAATTCAACCCTGTGGATTCTTTGTGCATTATGCAGTATGTTGTAATTCTAAATAATGATACAAATTAGTTTTGTTTATTTAACCCTAATAAGGCCAAGGGGGGGGGGGGGGGGGGCATAATGGCCCCCCCCCCCCCTCCGCGATTTTTTTTTATTGCTCATAAACACGGTAAGATGACGCGCCGCTGCTTGGTGACTTTTTTCTTTTGGGTCTTGTGCATATTTTAAAACAAAAATTTTGAAAATTGGACCGACCGTTACGAAGTCACGTGACCTTTTGTCTATGCATGTCAGCCCGAAAATCGCTCAATTTCGTGATTTGTGTACAAAACATATGGAAATATCAGTTTTCGTAAAAAGAGGTATATCATTGGTTATTTGGTCTTGTTTACATTTCATATGTTTGTTTTGGGGTTCAAAATAGTTGAATTATAGGTAGAAATAAAATAAACAACAAAAACAATACAATACATAAGTTTAAAAAAACAAAAAAAATACATAAATTATAAAAACAATAGAAAACACAAAGGAAGAACCTGGCTCTTCCTAATTATTTTGTCGCATTATTATTCCAAATGCTCTAAAGAATATATGTAGTGAAGCCAATGTTTAATTATGAATAATATATGATTTATGGATAAAAATATGAATTTTATGACCTTATTTGCATAAATGACCATAAATATGCAAATTAATGAATTTTTCAAAAAATTAAAATTACCATTGTATTCTATACACTTCACTCATCATGCGTGCAAATTTTCACGGCGATCCGAGATCTTGGGGGGGGGGGGGCATAATGGCCAATGGCCCCCCCCCCCCCCGGCCTGCTGAAGACCTCAAATAGCCCGGCCTTTTTAGGGTTAAGGTAGTCCAACTCCCCTGAGATTTGAGATGGTGCGCAAGTAATTGTGCAGGTTTTAAGTTTTAACTGTACCCGATGACCTAAAGTAATCATGTGCCTATAAATAGAGCACCTAGATACAGTATATAGCGCTCTATAAATGGTATATATATTATTATTATTATTATTACTATCTCATTAAGGACAAGAGCTATTTTAAGGCCAAATTTATCATTATTTTCCTCTACAAATTGGCAACTCCTAATATAAAAGTAAGTGGAAAATATTTAGTGATAACAATTTAAGACAAATATGAAATGACTTTGCTGCAAAGTTACCAATTTGAATGCCGAAATCTGTTTTTAGCTCATCCGGCCCGAAGGGCCCGATGAGCTTATGCCATGGCGTGGCGTCCGTCGTCCGTCCGTCCGTCCGTCCTTCCGTCCGTCCGTCCGTCCTTCCGTCAGTCCGTCCGTCCGTCCGTCCACAGTTTTCAAAATGCTTCTTCTTCATTATTTTTCAACCGATTTTGATTCTGATTATTTCATAAGATAGGGCTAGGAGGGGGATTTAAAACTTCTACACAGAATCGTGAAATTCATTATATATGCTAATTTATGCAAATTTATTCGAAATCACAAAAAATGCTTCTTCATTTCTTGACCGATTTTGATTTGGTTTGCTTTATCTGGTAGAGCTAACTTTGGTACACTAAACTTCTACACAGAATTTTGAAATTTTTCTCCATTAATTAATTATGGTAATTTATGCAAATCTATTCTAAAAATCACAAAAAATGCTTCTTCTCCTTCATTTCTCGACCGATTTTGATTTGGTTTGCTTTATCTGGTAGAGCTAACTTTGGTACACTAAACTTCTACACAGAATTTTGAAATTTTTCCCCATTAATTAATTATGGTAATTTTTTATTTATTTATTTATTTATTTATTTATTTATTTATTTATTTATTTATTTATTTTTATTATTTATTTATTTTTTTTTATTTTTTTTATTTATTTATTTTTTTAAAATTATTTATTATTATTTTTTTTATTTATTTTTTTTAAATTTATTTATTTATTTATATATTTTTTGTTCCCATGTCCCTTCTTGGGCGTCAATTTTATATTTTTTTCACTCTAATTTTTTTTAAATTAATTTTTATGTCCCTTCCAGGGCATCACATTTTTTATTTTTGGACCAGTTGAAAAGTGTACCACATGAAATTTGCGATATTTGATGTTGCGAGATGCCGGATGAGCGCTACGTCATTGACGTTCTGGTTAAAATATCACAATGTGTTGCCAATTTAAGGATTTTCCTAAATTATAGCGATCTACGCAATAATACAAATCATTAACAAATTACTAAAGCAGGTAGAGTAACAACATAGGTCTAAAAAAGTGCAATGTATGCTCTTTATCCTTGTATACTGATCTCTGTATCTTCTTACTGAAGTGTAGGTCTACCAACCCACAAATAATGTTTTCATCCATTATTACTTTGACAATGAATACAAATATGCTTTACCTACAGTCACACTTTCATTTTGATTGGGGAAGCTTTCCTTAGGTTTATATTAATTGATTTTTACTCACATTTTGTTTACCCCTTATAACCACGCCGGGTTATTTTGGCTATATAGCCAGGTGGGAGATCAGGAGGTGAGATCTCAGCCGCCGTTAGATTTTTGTTATTTTTTGAAAAAAATAAATAAATACAAAATTTGATTATGCAAATTTATGCAAAAATCCCCTTTTTGTCTTTAAATCACTAAATATTGCTCAATATACGCTAATTTTGTGCATGAATATTCTTTATGACTTAATTTACAGGTTTTCAAAATTTAGAATTGTGACAGCAAAATTTTCCTAATGTATTTCCTTGTTTTTGAAATTTCTTTGTTTTTGAAATTTCTTATGTATTTTTTTGTTATTTTTTTTAACTCATGTTATCTAATGTTTTTTTCAATGGAATAAATTATTGACCATTTTCCAACCATTTTTAGCCCAAAATTAAATTAATTCAGTGATTAGAATGAAAAATAATGAGGGTTTTGTGTATTTCAGCAAAAATTAATTCCATAGGATTTGTACACAAATCACGAAAATAGCGATTTATGGGTCTAAATTCACCACAAAATTGTATGTGCCTTCGGAACAGTATACCCAGATGTCGCAAATTTGGTCTCAAAAGTTGCGCAAGACTTCAATGAAAAAAATCATGCGGCAATACCTGCGCGTGTTGCTGAATTATCACGCTAAACGTCAAGGGAGGGGGGGGGGGGGGTGCATTCCACCCCCCGGCCTGGTATGGGTTAAAGGGATCTAGTAACTTTGTTCATATAATATAAAAATCTATCAAAGGGTTGATAAATTGTGAATTTCTAATAAGTCCACTGAATGATTTATGAAAATTGAATTCCATGGTAAATGAAAGTCATATGGCTGAAAAATGAGCATAAAATAAAATGATAAATCATTACATTACACTTGCTTTGTACATGTTTTCATAATGCGTTTATAGGTATGCGTAAGTGTTGTATGCGTGTATCGATCTGTATGCAATTGTGGGTACATGTATGTGTGCGTTTATGTCATGTGTAATGTGTATGCGTATGTGCATTTAATTAAATATGTGTACAATTATTATTATATATGTGTGTGCAAGTATGTATACATTTGCGCATGTTTGTATGTGATACTTAATGTATGAAAGTCTGCGTATGTGAAAGTATGTATTGATCAGTTTACGTTTGCATGTGTATGCATTTATACATTTGTGTATGTTTGTGTGTGCGTATATTTGTGCGTGTTTGTATGCATGCATTTAAGCATGTCTGTGTATGTTGTGGCTGTGTGAGTGTTTTGCATATAAATACAGTGGAACCTCATTATCACAAAATCTGTTGTAACATAGCAAGGATATTATACATGTCCATCTCCTATGTATGCAATATATCTGATTTAACAAGGTAAAATCATTGGACACGAGATGTCCATTATAATGAAGTTTCACTGTAATAATATCTGTAATATTATCCTTTCTCAAAACGAATAAAAGGCGCATAACGTGTGATTCATGTATGAATACATGTCTATGCGTATGTGATTGTGTGTAGGCATACATGTATGTATGCATATGTGCAGGTATGTAGGCCTACTGTATGTGTGTACATGCATATGTGTGTGTAATGTGTATGGAAATGTATATTTATGTAGGTGTGCATTTGTGTCGCTTTTTTATGGGTATGTGCATGCATATGTATGTGTGTGAGTGCATGCATCTGTGTATGTATGTGTATGTTTGCATGTGTATTTATGTATGGGCATGTGCATATATGTATACGCTAAAAATCTGCACGTTAAAGGGGTAGTTTAGTTTTGGTATGGCTAAACTTAGTAACCAAACATGGACAGTAACCTTATAGCCTAAACTAATAGTAAACTCCACCATGCTAAAAAAATATACAAAATTGCAAAATGACTAAGTAAAAAGCATGTTATCATTCAAAAAGGGCCATTTTGAACACAAGAGGGCACTTCTGAAATGTCATCAGTTTTAACCATTTCAATTCAAAATTATGCATGACATGTTTGATTGAAATAATATTTAATTGGAAAAATCATCAACAAATAATTAAAAAACGATTTCGAAGATTTTTGAAAAAGTGCAAGCATTATGTTTTAATTTTTTTTAAAACATCTAATTATTTGGGCCCCAAATAATTATAAGATCAAATGCATTTGTTGATATTTCAGCCATATTGATGATAATGATAATGATACAGGTGGTAGAGGTGGTAGAGGTGATAATGATGATGATGTTGAAGGTATAGTGATAAAAATACCAATAAATAAGATGGTGCTAAAAATGATGATGGTTGTAATAATGATGGTGTGTTGATAATAGTGGTAAGAATGATGTGGTGGTGGTGGCAATGATGATACAATATTTAATGACAAAAATGATGATGCAGACATAGTGTTGGTAGTGATGATCATAATGATGATAATGTTAATGGTGGGATATAGCAATTATCAATAATGATGAAGATGAAAATTGATGCAACAACAATAATGATGATGGTGGTGGTAAGATTAAACATGATGAATGATAAATACATTATTGATATGAATAAAAATGAAAATAAAAACAACGATGTGATTGTGCTGGTGATGAGATAATAGTTATTATGTTAATAATGGTAAAAATGATGGTGTAGTGTTAATGATGGTGGTAACAATGATGTTGGTGGTAGTAGTGATGAATGCAATGAGCGATCAGAATAAACTGAATTTGAACAAAAAGCTGATGATGGCGATAGTGGTAATGATCTATAAAAAAAGAAGGTGATGATGATGGCAATGATCAATGATAATGAACATAATGGTTTTGACGACACAGTCAAATGGTGGTTGTGGTGAAGGTGTACATGATAATATGATTATGGTGATCAAAATACATTAATGGTGATAAGAAAAAGTTATTTCAACAAAAAAGCAGGTGCTAATTCAGAAGAAAATAAAGTAAAAGTAATAAATATGGTAAAATGATAACACGATAGTGGTGTAGTAATGATGGGATGATGGATATAATGAATTAATAGTGGTGGTGGTATTGAAGAAGGCAATAATCAATACTGCTGAGGATGAAGGTGATGATAACAATGATGATGATGATGATGAAGATGGTAGTAATGGTAGTGGTGGAATTGGAAATGATGATGGCAACCATTACTATCATTTTATAAATAATTGTTTTTAAATTATTATTGTTTTTTTATTTATTTATTTTTTTTACATTATTTTTTTTAAATTTCATTTTTCAATAATGAGGCGCGGAGCGCCGATTCTAGCTGCCGAGGCGCGAAGCGCCGAGGCAGCTAGTTTGATATATAACTTATGGCACATAGTTCACGCATGACTGAATTAGAACGATGGAAAGTGGTGTTACCAAGATTCTATTTGCACGCAGAAATTGCAAGTTTGGGTGAGGTTTTGGGGTGCGTTTTAAGGGTAGTAAACGTACTTATTTTGAAAAATCACCTCATGATTAAAAAATAAATGATTTATGCCAGAGAACGAGTACAATGAAAACATGCTTGATTCCAGCCCAAATGAGTAACTTTCCTGATCTAGCCTGTTTCCCATGTTTTCCCTGATCCCCATGTTTGTGTAAATTCACTCATGCATCAAAGTCCATTGTCAGCTGCTAATTCAGGAAAGCTGAGCGACTTCTTACTCAACTTTCACTCATTTGGGCAGACAGAAATCAGTCATGTTTTCATTGTACTAGTTTTCTGGCATAAATCATTTATTTGTTTAGCATGAGGTGTCATGTAAAAGATAAAAATATGAACTTTTATGTGGAGTTTGTCCTTTTTAAAAATAAGTACGTTTACAACCCTTAAAACTCACCCAAACTTAAAATTTATGCGTGCAAATGGAATATTGGTAACACCCCTTTCCATTGTTCTAATTCAGTCATGCTTGAATTATGTGCCACAAGTTGTACATCAAATGAAAGAAGAGACACAGAGCTTTCAAGACATATATATATCATCAAGGAAATTATTCATTATGATAGAAATTTTCTGCCATGAAACCCGCTTTCGTTTTATCTGGGACAGTCTGTATATAGGTGCACCAGGCTAATGATGATGATGATGATGATGATGACTGATGATGACGATGAGTATTATGATGATGATGACGACGACTACGGTGATTATAATGGAGGTGGAAGTGGTGGCAATGAGAAGGAGCAGAAGATGAAGGTGCTGTGGAGGGGGGGGGGGGGGGGGGCACACAACATAAGGGGAATTTTTTTGAAGAAAAAAACAAAGAAATACATAAGGAGTGCCCCCCCCCCCCCCCTCAATCAATCCGACCACGCCACGCCACTGATTCATGATGTTCTGTATTATCATAAACAATTTTACTGATACATGTACAACCCCCGCATTATCCATTCGAACACCGTGGAAGTATAGTTCACTCCACAAGCTTTTTGCAACGGATCGACCGTCCGCCTGACCGTACAAATAATTATGAGTATAATATATACTGTAAAATGAATGCAGAACGGATATTTGCATAGTGAAAGAACTATAATATGCTCATAGGCGAAGGATGCAGGGGGGGGGGGGGGGGTTAGCTGGGGCTGTATAACCCCCCCCCCCCCCCCCCGGCCCCCCTGGAGTTTTGAAAACGGCCATATTCGGGCATAACAATGCATTATTCGGGCAAAACCTGTCATACATTGTCATGTTCGGGCAAAGTCATTCTAAATCGAGCAAACTCATGTCATTATAGAGCAATACAAGGTATACAAAACAACGTTTGTTTGATCAAAATATGTTCAGATACGCCTGAATTATCAATAAATACAGCATAATATTATCCGTGTGGAATAAATGTGGGCCCTATATGAGGCTATATGAACTAATTTAAGAAAATATTTATACAGCCTTCTCACTTTTGAAAATATACCAAAGTGACACTGTTTTTTGACGATCATTATTCCAATAAACATTCATCACATTCACGATTCTTGAAACAAACTTACACTACGGGCGTAGATATTGGGGGATGGGGGATACATCCTCCACTTTTTTTCGAAATAAAATCTTTATAAAATGCTTAATAAAATACCAATTTAACAAATAAACTCCTCACTCACCCTCCCCCAAATTAGTGTAGACATGCATGGATGGTGTGTGCGTATGTGTGTGTGTGTGTGTGTGTGTGTGTGTGTGTGCCATTTAAGCCACACTTTCAAATTGCTTTCAAGGTATAATTATTTCAATTTCAAAAATTGATACCACCCTCCCACACCCTCGGGTGCTTCGCGCTCTCGCATCATCCTCCCCCCCCCCCCCCCCCCCTCCCTCTCAAAACAGATCTACGCCACTGACTTACACACCTGATAGATAATAATGGAACCCATGCATTAAAGGGGTAGTGAAGTTTTGTAAGGCTGAGCTTCAGTAACCAAAACCTGCACAATAACACTACAAACTAATAGTTATAACTCCATCATGCTCGAAAGGTATAGAAAATTACAAACGACTAATTAAAACGCCTGTTATCATTCAAAACAAGGCATTTAAACACAAGAGGGCGCTCTCTAAAAAAGCATTGGTTTCAACCATTTTTCATAATGTACACAATTATTTATGTAATGTTATGTTTAAATAATGATGAGATAGAGAGATCATCAACAATTATTTAAAAACCTCTTTTGAAATTTGTTGAAAAGGTGCAGGCGTTTTTAGATTATTTTTTTAAATCATCAAATTAATCTGGGCCCCAGATTTATTCCGATCGGATATATTTATTGATATTTCTGAACCGATTTTGATCGAATAAAGTTAATTCTGCCATTAAAATTGTATGCTCTTTCAAATGTTACACTCAGTTTTTCATTACCTCACAATTTGTTTATTTGTGCAGCGCCCTCTATACCAAAACTTAACTACCCCTTTAAATACACCAGTTAATTGTAACATTCAAACATTATTTATATACTTACCTGTTCATTACAAAATCAACCATGTCTTCTAATTCATTTCGCTTAAACATCATGGTTTCAGCTTTTTCGCACTTCTTACACTTCTGTTGAAAGATCTGGATAAAAGGAATGCACAGACAAACCGAATTAAAATTCACTGCATGCATCAAACGGGTTAGCGTTAGTAGGTTTTAAAGGCCGGGTTATTTGAGATCTTTCAACGATCGGGGGAGGCATTATATGGTCCCCCTAAAAACCCTAGAAAGGTTGGGCTTTTTCACGCATGTCAAGTTAAGTGTTAAGAATAAAATAGTAATTTCGATTTTATTTTTTTTAATTCACTCATTTGCGTATATGATCATTACTTTGCAAATAAGGTCATACAAATCACATTTTTACCCATGAAGCATATATTTCTGACAATTAAACATTATTTTTCAATCCATATATTCTTTAGACAATTTGGAATGATACTACATAATACAATTTTGGAAGAGCCAGGTAATTCCTTTTCTTTTCTTCTGTTTTGATAATTTCTTAACTCTATTTTTTTACTTATGTATTTTATTGTTTTTATCTTATTTCTGACTATAATTCCAATATTTTTAACCCAAAATCAAACACCTTAAATGTACACAAGATCAAATAATGTATCCCTTCGTAGGAAAAAATATATGTCCATGTTTTGTACACAAATCAAGAAAATTAGCAATTTTCGGGATGACATGCAAAGACAAAAGTCACATGACCTAACGGTTGGTTCGATTTATTTTTTTAAAAATTCACGATGAGGTCGGGTGTCATATTAGGCGTTCATGGGCAATTAGAAAAACCGCGGGGGGGGGGGCATAATGCCCCCTGGACTTATTCGGGTTAAGATATCGGCCGTGAAACGCCCTATCGCCTGAACATTTTGTATTCACTCATTTGCATATTTATGGTTTTTATGCAAATAATGTCATACAAGTTTTTGTTTTAGGGCGCTATGAGTGACGCCATGTCAGGTTCCTATTTTTTTTTTTTTTACCTAGTCAGTGCCTGTCAAATCGCACTTTCTGCCCGTCATACAACCAGCACTACGCGCGCCATGTTAGTGTGCATTCAGCCGTGTACTGAGAGAATGGGCATAGTTGCTCGATGCTATGACGAGCAGGAAGTGCGATTTATCGGGCACTGACGAGGTAAAAATTGACAAAAATGGGAACCTGACATGGTGTCACTCACAGCGCCCTAAAACAAAAACACCATGACCAAAATGACTGTTCTTGGTATCATTTTTCATTGGAAAAGACACCCTATCCGATGAACTTTGGTACTATATGTTGGGAAGTGCCCCTTTCCGTTTTTGGGGCCACCCTGTCTAATCGTCCATAAATCACTAAACCAATTGGTTGGAACCACTGATTGGAATGCTACACAGGGAGTGGAGAGAGTAATTATCATGTTAATAATAAATCAATCGGATACACCTTTCACATTTTCACACAACATGGATGTATTGCACGAATGGCTATTGGACGTCTAAACTTAACACACGTTTGAAATCAAAGAACTTACCTTAACCACCTTTTGTTTTTTGACGTTAACTATGACGAAAGCGTGTGCGCTGGCCCAGTAGTTTTTACATCGGGAGCATCTGGCAAAACCAAGACCTTTAACACCCTGTGTGGCGAATTTACTCCTCACTTCTTGGGGATTTATGCCCTTATTTTCCATCGCGTCCTCTATAACCTCACGGTACATTGCTCGCAAAGATGGCATCCTGATGCTCGGAGGACAACCAAAATGAGTCGGATCAGAAATCAGAGGTGGATCAAATTGTGTAGCAGTGCAGTTTAGTCGCAAAATGTTCAGGTTGAGACGGTTGCGTGCGTAGCTCCAAAATGAAATGATTCCTGCATTATGAATAGAACAATATGATTGTGCGTTCCACATAAAGTATAGCATAGCAAGACAGTATATATTGGACCATTCACGTGACCATAAGTCAACGTGTACTGCTCGATTAGATAACTTGCGAATTCCCCGCCAATGTACAGTACCGGGGATTCCCCAAGCAGTACAACGTTAATACCCCCTCTCAGGCTAGGCGCACATCTTAAAGAAGGTAGTACCCAAGTTAATCGTGAATAAGATGTGCGGTGCCATATTACGAACATCTTGCGCACGGTAAGTACGTAGTACACGCTGACTCAGTTGGCATTGTGCACAAACTAGCCTCGTTCAAAATGGCTATCCGCGGTGTCGTATTCCCAGATATTTAAACATGACTGTTCTTACCCCAAGTTGGGGGGGGGGGGGGTATAAGTATGGCGCTTAACATGTACTTCCAAATTTGTATTCATTTTATTTTGTTAGGCTCTCTGATTTCATAATCAGATCATATTCGTATCCTAACCGTCCATGACACGTAGACGACCTGACTAACCGGATATAGATGTATTAGATACATGCATGTCAGTGGCGTATCTATGAGGAAGGCACGGGAGGGTAGGGTTATTATTTATTATATCCCTCATAAGATCGTTTTACCATTGTATTTGACAAATGATAGTTTTGGACAACACGCGCAATCCCCGCGCAATCACTTGACCGGGTTGTTAGCAAAAAATTAACACTAAAAGTTCGTTACGCGTTCGTCCCATAGATCATGTGTTTAAGCAAAATGCACACGCGATCAAATTTGTGCAGTGCTCTATGGCGCACACGTTCTAGTCACGTGATTGCCATTGCTGGTAAAAACTAACACCCTAGGAAGAAGAACGCCAAGACAGCCAATAAGCACATCCGTGGGAGCGTTAGCACGCATTCATTGCGTATGTGCGCAACTGCCAGCGCGTTGGTGCGCACTCGGTTTTGCGTCTTTGTGATTGTATGCGCAAAATAACAATGACTTTAAGCGTATTAGATGCGCCCAGGTTCTGGAGGCTCATCTGGCTTCATTAATGTCGATTGATTTTTATATCAAAATTTACAAGCGATTTTATGAAATATTCAAGAGATTTTCACTTATTTTGCTATAAGCTGAACACAATCACTGATATTGATGAGTGATATAAAACAACTAACGAATGTGCTTGATTGTGATAGGCAATCTATTACCTCGGTGGGCTCAAAATGACTATTACCCTCAGCTACGCTTCGGGTAATAATCATTTTGAGCCCACCTCGGTAATAGATTTGACTATCACAAGAAGCCCAATCGTTAGTTGTATATTAACCCACGTGCCCCCCACCCCCCCCCCCCCCCCCCCAATAATTCAACAAAAACAATACAAGGGGGAATCTGTGTAAACATACCAAAATACACAAGGTGTGCCCTCAATCAATCAATCAATCAATCAATCAATCAATCAATCAATCAATCAATCAATCAATCAATCATTAAATCAAGCAAGCAAGCAACCAATCAATCAATCAAGCATTCAATCAATCAATCAATCAATCAATCAATCAAGCAATCAATCAATCAATCAATCAATCAATCAATCAATCAATCAATCAAGCAAGCAAGCAATCAATCAATCAATCAATCAATGATCGAATCAATCAATCAATCAATCAATCAATCAATCAATCAATCAATCAATCAACCAATCAATCAATCAATCAATCAATCAATCAATCAATCAATCAATCAATCAATCAATCAATCAATCAATCAATCATCCAATCAATCAATCAATCAATAATAAATTTAAAACAAAATAAAAACAATAAATAAATAAACAGTAATTTATTGTAAATAAGAAGGATATTATCATACACCATGACAAATCCCTATGTCATACAACACTTCATCCCAGTATAGCTTCATGCATGAGCTACCAAAGCATCAAACATCAACACCGACTCGGTGTTCTAGTCTTTCTTTACATATTGTCATTAAGGATAACAAAATATAATGGGGAAAACAAATAAATATAACTTTTCATTATTTATTAAACAAAAGATAAACTGAACGATACACATGTATTATACAAAAATGGCGCCAATACACTTTGGCATGAAACATAATAAAGAAAGACAAGTAAATTCCACTCGTAATAATAATGATGATCTACAATAATACTCTTTTAAATTGTAGGATTTTTGTTTAACTCCAAAGGATTTTTTTTAAAAATCTATACGGACTTTAATAAATACCCTTTGGATTTATATTAAATCAATTCCTTAGGATTAAGAGAGCCATACATTATGTATAACCTTAATACAATGATCTCAACACATACTATTCGAATATTCCACACTTTTGTCTTCAACGTCGAATCTTAACTTATTAGTATACAACTAACGAATGGGCTTCTTGTGATAGTCAAATCTATTACCGAGGTGGACTCAAAATGATTATTACCCGAAGCGTAGCTGAGGGTAATAGTCATTTTGAGCCCACCGAGGTAATAGATTGCCTATCACAATCAAGCACATTCGTTAGTTGTTTTATATCACTCATCAATATCAGTGATTGTGTTCAGCTTATAGCAAAATAAGTGATAATCTCTGAATATGTCATAAAATCGCTTGTAAATTTTGATATAAAAACCAATCGACATTAATGAAGCCAGTATGAGCCTCCAGAACCACGGCGCATCTAATACGCTTAAAGTCATTGTTATTTTGCGCACACAATCACAAAGACGCAAAACTGAGTGCGCACCAACGCGCTGGCAGTTGCGCACATACGCGATGAATGCGTGCTAGCGCTCCCACGGATGTGCTTATTGGCTGTCTTGGTGTTCTTCTTCCCAGGGTGTTAGTTTTTACCAGTAATGTCAATCACGTGACTAGAACGTGTGCGCCATAGAGTACTGCACAAATTTGATCGCGTGTGCATTTTGCTTAAAAACATGATCTATGGGACGAACGCGTAACGAACTTTTTAGTGTTAATTTTTTGCTAACAGCCCGGTCACATGATTGCGCGGGGATTGCGCGTGTTGTCCAAAACTATCATTTGTCAAATACAATGGTAAAACGATCTTATGAGGGATATAAATACAATTATTACACTGTAGTTTTGTATAAATCAGATCGTAAGTTGAGAATGGGTTCGTTACCGTGGTACAGTTTTATTTGCATTGATCAGTTTACAAGTCACGAACACGTATTATTGCTTTTGTAACCGATCACATGGCACATGAAAAGATAATTCCGTCATCGTCTTTATATTTAACTTCAAGGAATCTATAGTAACATTGTCTAAATCCACAAAATGTAATTCGAACTCCAGTGGTTCTCTTATACCTTGTTGTATGGTATTCGTATTACTGATATAACTATGGAACGTGTTTTGTTTTCTCCAAATTTCCTTTTCGTTATAAAGATATGTATGATCGAAGTGTTCCAATTTTCGAAGTCTTTAGTGGACACTTTCAACTGTGTAAAAAGTCAGTGCAATGAGTAAATGAATATCACTTCGCGTCTTCTCGGTCATATGACATTCATTTACCATGGAATTTGACACATCACACATCAGTGGACATGTATATCAGATCACAGAAATACACATGTTATCAACACTTAAATAGTGTTTGCACATGTTAACAAAGTTACTAGATCCCTTTAATATCACAATGTTTAGATGGTCAAACTTTGTTTTCTAATATTATACATGATAAATGATGATAGCAAGCTCAACTAATGATGTTTGAAAATCAGACCAATTATATATAGGCCTTTCATATAAATTGATACTATATATACATAACAGATAGTTCGATCTAAATGACCATCCAATTCGTATGTAACTTACATACAAGTTAATTACTTATTGCATTGGGATTGACTTTATTAATACAATTTATGAAATAAATCTAAGTGTCGAGAAGGTGACACAAGTAAATGTAAAAAAACATACTTTTGGGGATAATACAAAAAAGGAAGCCACGTGTGTTCCACTCTCCATTTTGCACAAGTTATATAACATTAAGTACAAGTTATCTTCTTGTATTTTCATGTTTTAATTGATCTTTCTCAATTCAGCTCTTTGCGGAAAGACCAAAATAGCACAAACAGTTTTGATTATTTGTTAATAAAGCGATTTATAGAACACAACATGGAAAACAGAAGAACTGGCGTTACATGCATTTTTTCTAATTTATTTCACAAGCTGAAACAATAAAAATATTTCTATTAAACTATCTTTTACATTTGTTTATCTTTTCATTTGCAAAACAAGATGCATACATAAGAGGAAGCACAACATACGGTATGGAAAGAAAACTTAATATAAATGTTCTTGTATTACTGTATATACATTATGATAAATCATCCTTGATGGCGTGCTACTACTTCTCCGACGCTAGATAAGCATCATATCCATTCCCTCCTTGTATCAATATGAATATGTTTGACGTATATGTTCTATATAGGTAGTAATACTTTCACCACAGAAAGAGTAAGAACCGACTTCAATTCTTCACATGTTTTTATTGTTCTATACTGTATAGGTATATACTTCTTTTGTACCAATCTGCTTATTCCCATCTCCTTGTGTAAAAGTATCACATAATATTTCCCATCGTTTTCTATCGTTTCTGCGCAACAGTATTTTGGAACAAGGAATAGGAAATATAATTTGTTGATCATTTTGAAAGACTCAAACAATAACGTAATCGTTTGTATACTTAGGGAACCCGAAAGAAGAAAAGCCGACGGTGGAGATTTCAGATGCCACATTCCCTCCGACCATGCCGACCAGTGGCGTGACGTCGCAACGTGGGTTAGCTGTACAGTATACAATACTATAGGTTTTCTCGGCCAATTTCGTAAGCTTCTCATTCGTTTTGATAAGCGTGTCATTCAATTTCACTAAATTGAGCTGAAGGCTTGCAATTGTGGTTCAAAATTGGTTCATTTTGTTCATACGATTTAGCTCTTCGGTCAAGTGATTTACCACTTTTAGCATTCAATAAAAAAAACACGTTATTTGCATTCAATTTCGCCAACGGATTTCACGGAAGACGGTATTACCATGATTACAAATTAACCCTAACCCTAACGTAATCACAAATTTTCTCGCTTTAAATTGAATGACAATTTTACGAAATAGAAACACGTTTTAAATCGAATGCAAACCAAATGTTTTCGAATGATTGTTATATGAATTTGAATGCTAAAAAACGAATTTGAACTGCAAGATACAGCTGCGGTGACAAAATCGGCGAAATTGAATGCACACAAAATGAATTCGTGTGGCCAACTTACGAAATTGACCGAGAAATCCTATATTACGCTAATGTGCAATAATGATTTTCCTCAAGTTTAGAATAATACTGTTTTATATACTCATTAGGGGGAATATGCCGCCATAGCCCCTGAAGCTATATGCCACGCCCCAGCCGAAGACCTCGTATAAAGCAAAACAAAGTTATAGGCACCAACATATTTTGGAGCTATTCCTCCGTTACCCCGACGCCAAGCCAGCACTTCCATTTCCCCCAGCCGCACTTCTCACACCTCTCGCTATCATGAGCCGGTCCACGCTTCCCCTTGTCTCCAGCCCGACGAGCAGGGCGTTGGTAAGTTCCAGCCATGAGCTCGACAAGCCTGTCAAGGGATATAACAAGACACTTGATAGAAAACTGTTTAACTTAACTGTTTCCTTGCAATAAACAAAATGTATTATTTAGAATGGTTGCATAGTTCAGTAGTAAGGGTATAAGAGTAAGGGTGTTGAATAGATGATAACCATGGTGGTGCAGATATGGTGATGCAATGGTGATGCATAGAAGTGTGATGATGGGGGTAGTGGTGGTGGTGGTGGTGGTGATGATGAAGATGATGATGATGATGATGGTGATGATGATAGTGAAGAAGAAGAAGAAGAAGAAGAAGAAGAAGAAGAAGAAGAAGAAGAAGAAGAAGAAGAAGAAGAAGAAGAAGAAGAAGAAGAAGAAGAAGAAGAAGAAGAAGAAGAAGAAGAAGAAGAAGAAGAAGAAGAAGAAGATGAATATGAATATGAAGATGAAGATGATGATGATGAGAATGAGGATGATGAGGATGATAATGATGATGAGGATGGTGATGATGATGATGAGGATAATGATGATGGTGGTGATGATTGAGGATGATGATGGGGATGCTGATGATTGTTTTTATGATTGTTTTTATGATGGTGTTTTTATGATGATGATGGTTGGGCATTCAATTTGAACTACGTGTTTGGTCTCATGATGTCGGAAACTTAAATTTCAACATTCCCACATCTGCCATCTAACTCCAACTATCATAATGATCTATTTATATAAATTATCTTTTAACCGTAATCTATGTTCATTCGAAGTCGTATAATCCCATGCCATGCACTCAAATCTCATTTAAGTTGATTGATATTGTAATAAATCCTCGTTAGTTTTGTATGAATTTAACTTGGTAATTGTGATGGTCATATAGAAGGATGTTGGTGTTGTGGTAAATGATATTCTGGTAATGATATTATTATGTATATTGTTGCGGTCATAGGGCAAGCGACAAATCTCAAAGGTGATACTTAAAGGGATGGTTGAGTTTTGGTAAAGAGGGCACTTCACAAAATATTTTTTTGTGAGATAATGAAAAATTGACTGTCAAATTTGAAAGAACATACAATTTTAATGACAGAATAAACTTTATTTGATCAAAGTCGGTTCAGAAACGGCTGCAATATCCATAAACGTATTTTTATTCAAAAGTTCTCCGCCAGGGGACATTTTGACTTTTTAGAAAAAAAATTGAAAAATGCTTATAGACTACTTTGAAATCAAATCTAAATAGGTTTTTCAAAAGTTGTTGATGATATCTCTATTGAATCATTATTTTAAAGTGGACTTCCACACGATTTCAAGCTTCTAATGATTGAAAGACAGATATTCTAGGTCAATAAACACAATTTTGTATGAAAAAAGTATGATAATTGGTTTTGAAATTATGATGACACAAATTCGCGAGCGAGCTTGTTCTATCCCACAATGCACCAATTTGTGACGTGCGACCCTCGATATGTGCCTATCTATGTTTTTACACTGCAGCGAATGTGTTCTTTTGATCGGACCAATACAATGCTCGATCATGAATAGTTTAGTCCACGCTGCGCCACTGACCGTGCCTCTGAGCATTACTGCATTGTTTAACCGTTTGAAATACTTGCCTCAGAGTTAATGACATTAGAAAAATCTCTTAGAAATCAACCAAAGTGAGTCAAATCCTGAAAATATTCAAGCACATCCCTAGATTTATTTCCAATATACTGTATTGTTTTAAAAATCGTTCGGAATTCTCCTTTAACAAAACATCAAATGCACAATTTTGTATGAAAAATTGCTAAAACCAATGAGTTTTTTTAGAGAGCGCCTTCTTGAGTTTTAACGGCTCTTTTTGAATGATAACAGGGGTTTTACTTAGTCGTTTGTAATTGTGTATACTTTTCAAGCATGGTGGAGTTATAACTATTAGTTTGTACCGTAATGGTGCAGGTTTTGGTTAGTAAAGTTAAGTTTGACCAATACTCAACTATCCCTTTAATTTGAAATTTGTCAAGTTGATGCCATTGATCATGTTGAGTAGTCGCTGCTAACAATGTATGTGTTATATCATTATATCATTTAAACTACGGGATCGCGTTCATTTCTGCTGTAAAACATAATTATTAGCATAATTTAGCAACAATACTAAGCAAACTTTTATCCACCAATGTGCACGTGAGTTTTGGGGAAGGTGTGGTCACAATTTATGTCAACTTTACGGCAAGTATTAATCGGAAATGTAAAACAATGTTAACTGCACTAATATTGTTGGTTTGCACATCATTCTGTAACATATACATTACACGGTATGTACGGTTAATTCTTATTTATACAAAAGCTTTGAGTAGATAATCATTACCTGTCCATAACGAAATCAATCATGCCTTCAAACTCCGGTTGCTTAAATTTCATTTCTACAGCTTTGTCGCATTTGTTGCACTTCTGCTGCCAAATCTAGATGGGTAAAGAAATAGACAGACAAAATGGAATTACAATGACATATGATACACGGTATGGTTTAAAGCACTGACATCGCATATTGCGTGCATCCACAAGTATAACAAGATAGTTGATCCACTATTTAGACTTGGGTTTTATACTATACAGAGTGAGTCAGAAAAAAGTCCCATCTTTTAAAAGTTGTCTTGTTTGAAGTATGAACATTTAATCATGGGTTTTATGATATGTCCTGGTAGAGCTAATTAACCTCCACGCATATTTCGGTACCCTTCTCATTTGAATCTCTGCACGCATGACTGAACACAAGATAATCTTTACAAGACTGCAAAAACTCACTTGCGCCAAGTGGATGGATGAGGAATAAACAGTGTTTTGAACAAAGACAGTCAGACAGACAGAAACACACAAACACACACACACCCACACACACACACGCACAGTAAAAATGTTTCATAATGCAGTGTTAACATTTCCCCCTTTCTGATTAAGCATTGATTTTTAACAAGATCGCTGAATGTTTAAGTGGCAATTCCCTGACAATTCACCACCACCACCACCATCATCAAGTGCACATAAATCCAATTTGCTATCTCAATACGTAGGTACAATAACAATAAAAATGTATCTCATTTATCTATTTTGTTGGTTTACAATGGCAATTTACAATGGATATCTATGATCCTGTTGTACTTGCCACCAAAGTGCTTGCCTGATTTGGCAGCAGTTAATTATGTTGAGCCCTGTTTGAGTAGGACAAGTACTGGAATTATGGTTTGTCCTCAGTTCACCCCGCAACAGAGATAATTTTTGGTCACCGAGTATGCAAGAACTCAGAGTGTAACATAAGTTTTGCAAGGGTTATGCCACCGTTATCCCAATGTTCGGTGTCCCGGCAGTAAAAGTTATAAATTATTTCACAATTTGTTTTTATTCCTCACCCAGCCACTTGGTGCAAGTGTGATTTTGCAGTCTTGTAAAGATTGTCTGATGTTCAGTCATGCGTGCAGAGATTAAAATGAAAAGGGTACCAAAATATTCTGGGAGGATAACTTTACAAAGACATATCATAAAACCCATGATTATAGGTTCATACTTCAATCAAGACAACTTTTAAAAGATGGGACATTTTTTCTGACTCACTCTGTATAGATGCAATATTGCCCAATCGATTCTAAAAAATTATTGATCTATGATATGCGTATCAGTATATCATTACTGCAATATGTGTTATTAAGTGTGCAAAAACTAGCCTAGTTCAAAATGGCGGACCGTGCTATACCATACCCACGAAAGACAATCTTTAATGAAACAAAATGCGAAGATTAAGTGATGTTCATCATTGTATTCAATTTTGAAATTCAACTACGGTCAATAATCAAACTCCGTATACCGTTTTAACCTATCATGTTTAAGTATAGATCGACAAATCTATCGCTTTCATGGCCTTTTTTACATTATTATTGTTATTTTCACTGTCGGCATTCTAGCGATAGACGCAATCTATACACTGTGCCTTGCGCAGTAAGAACACCGTAACTCGAGAGTAAAAGTTAGTTACGGAAAATGATTTTTTTGTTCATATAAAACACCACATTCTCACACTTTGAGCGACATTTGTAGCCCTATCAATACATTTAGGGCTGCTATAATATTTTCACTCACCGATCTCGTGTGTCGCTATACATGTCATTCTATAATTACGGCGAATTGTGAGATTTTCCACAATTTTCCATGCCTCTTCTTCGGTCTTTCGCGGTACTTTTTGTTCAAACTGCAAAAAAAAAAATATAACGTGCATCCGTATGCGCGAACACTTTTTCAGAAACTTAGGCAGCTAGGTACGGTACAGCGCGCGCGCCGCAAAGCTGCTATACAGAACTTGAGCGCGTCCAAGTTATAGCAGCTTTGCGGCGCGCGCGCTGTACCGTACCTAGCTGCCTAAGTTTCTGAAAAAGTGTTCGCGCATACGGATGCACGTTATATTTTTTTTTTTGCAGTTTGAACAAAAAGTACCGCGAAAGACCGAAGAAGAGGCATGGAAAATTGTGGAAAATCTCACAATTCGCCGTAATTATAGAATGACATGTATAGCGACACACGAGATCGGTGAGTGAAAATATTATAGCAGCCCTAAATGTATTGATAGGGCTACAAATGTCGCTCAAAGTGTGAGAATGTGGTGTTTTATATGAACAAAAAAATCATTTTCCGTAACTAACTTTTACTCTCGAGTTACGGTGTTCTTACTGCGCAAGGCACAGTGTATAGATTGCGTCTATCGCTAGAATGCCGACAGTGAAAATAATAATGTAAAAAAGGCCATGAAAGCGATAGATTTGTCGATCTAGTTTAAGTAACGTTTTATCCTGCATGTATTGCATGGCTTCGTCATCGATCCATGCACAGCGTCTGAAATAGACAGACTCTAATATCGTTTCACATTTTACTTTGAACACCGTGGTTCCATTTATATTAATAACTAAGATTGAATAACTGAACTATACCTTAACAGCTTTTTGTTTCTTTATGTTGATTATGACTGAGGCGCGGATGCTCGCCCAGGAGTGTTGACACCCGGAGCATCTGGCGAATCCATGGCCGCTCACTTCCGTTTTGGCGAATTTATTCTTCACCTCCTTGGGAAGAATGCCCCTCTCTTCCATCGCGTCCACTATAACATCATGGTACATTTCTCGCAAAGGTGGCTTCCCCATGATGCTTGCTGGTTGATCGTCAAAATTATTCGGATCAAAGTATGTATCAGTTTAGTTCGCCAAATTGTCAAGCAGTGACAACGTTGGCACGTAGCTAACTTGATTTATATATGAATGTATAGCTAGCTAGACAAGCAAATTGTACGTTCCTTGTAGCAGTATAGAAGTAGGCTAAGTATGTCTTCGACCAGTCAAGTAATAGCTAACTTCGCGCTTCTCGCTTATCTTGCGAATTGCATGCCTGCCAATAGAAAGAGTTCACTGGGTATTCCCCGAGCTGTACAACGATCCTCTCATGTATGATAGGTGTACTACACATCGGCACTGTTTTTAATATCGGCACACCGCGTAATATTTGTTTTTGCGCGTGTTGTGAAAAATCGCGCGTGTGATTATGCGCGCTACCCTTAGAAACTGCACTGGTCGAAATTTGGAGGAGAAATAATGCGTTTATAGTCCGCTACGAGTATTTTTGAGAAATTTGTGAAATAATGCTAACATCACACAAGAAATTTGGAGTTGCGTGCGTTGTCAACGAGTGTTGAGGGGGTGCCGGTATTAAAAACACTTCGAATCCGGGAAGCCAAAAAACCACGCGCGCGTTCGAAGGCGCTATCTCAAAATGTAATGCATACATCGCAAATCTGATCATCGCATCGGAATCTGCACTATTTTCTCAATGTGTGAGTACAATTTCAAGAAATTTTAATGATTTTTATGTCTTAAACTGTCGGAAATGTTTTAGGGTGCCGATGCGGGGGTCACTCAACCATATCTGCCCCAAGTGGTTATGCAGTATATGTGGCTGCCTCACTCAGGAGGAGTTTCGGTACTTGTCATTCGGTATCATGCACAGCATACACAGATTGATTTAGAATAGAAGATGAAGTTGAAGTTGTAGTTGAGGAATTAACAGTTTATTGTTGGTCAGTTGTAGAAAGGTGAGAGATGTGGTACATTGATACAGATGACAATCTATAACAGAATAGATCAAACAAAAGAAAACATAATCAATACTTTGAATTCATCACTGTTCATGGCATTGCGTATTTACGGTATGATAGGTGTACTACACATCGGCACTGTTTTTAATATCGGCACCCCGCGTAATATTTGTTTTTGCGCGTGTTGTAAAAAATCGCGCATGGGATGATGCGCGCTACCCTTAGAAACTGAACTGGTCGAAATTTTGAGGAGAAATAATGCGTTGATCGTCCGCTACGAGTAATACGTGAATAATACCAACATCGCACAAGAAATGTTGAGTTGCGTGCACTGTCAATGAGGGTTGAGGGGGTGCCGGTATTAAAAACACTTCGAACTTGTGAAGCCAAAAAACCACGCGCGCGTTCGAAGGCGCTATCTCAAAATATAATTAATACATCGCAAATCTGATCATCGCATCGGAATCTGCACTATTTTCTCAATGTGTGAGTACAATTTCAAGAAATGTGTACAATTTTTAAGTCTTAAACTGTCGGAAATGTGTTAGTGTGCCGATGCGGGGGTTACTCAATCATACCATATAGATTAAAAGAACAATATTCTACAAATGATTAAACATGAAATCTGATAATTTATATGCAGTTATAATAACACTATATAAAGCTTTTATAGAAGACATGCACAACAATTAAATGCGATTAATGTAATAAAACTTACTAATTTGGCTCCTATAGCTGCACTTGAATTATTAAACTTGCGATGGCTCTTTAGAACGTGTCCTTTTATTTTACGTTATTTTGTCTTCTAATATTTTCAGTTTTAAAATTACTTTCTTTCAAAATATACGCATATATCGCGCTAAAATAAACATGCGCTTACATGTGACGTATAAACAGTATCTACAACTATGACGTAACAATACAAATAATGACGCGCGCATCGCAATTACGTAACATATTAACACTAACAAAATGACTGCATCTGCTGCAGCAACAGTATATTATACTGTTGTTAAATGGCGGGCCGGTGGAGGGAATAGCACGGAATATTACATCCCGAGGGATTTTAAATGCTATTGAGGGAAGAGTAAATAAGTCCCGAGACGAAGTCGAGGGACTTATTTCCTTCACGAAATAGCATTTGAAATCCCGAGGGTAGGAATATTCCGTGATTTTCCCGACAACAAATTGAACAACTGTTTTATCATCTGACTGTCAAACACAGGGGTGTAATATTGCCATTGTATATCCAAAAATATAACACCGCAGCGGCATGTACTGTATTTACTAAGTCATGTGATAAATCATTCTATTACTAGCACAGTCATGACTAGTATACATCGAGGTATGCCGAGTTCGGGGGTGGGGGGGGGGGGGGGGGGGCGACAGATATTATTCGTATTACCATTACAAGCATAGAATTGGTTTCAGCTTTCCGAATTTCCTTTCCGTTATAATGATACATAAAATTGAAATATTAAGAAGTACCGTATAACTATCTACTGGATGGTTATATATATGTTCACTGTCGGGGGGGGGGGGGGGGGGGGGGGGGCGAGGGATATTTAATATCATATATCGTGATGATTATGAATCTAAGTCACTCTAAGCACACACTCCCCAATGTTATTCATTCTATGTTGAGGCTCTCGGAGTTCATAATCGGATTATATACGAATCCCCATCGTCCATGACACGTCGACGACCTGACTATATAATCTTAACGATATTGAATAATCTATTTGATGTGTCAAACATAGTCAGTGGCGTAACTTTATAGGGGGCACGTGTCCCCCCCCCCCCCCCCCCCCCATAATTTGAACAAGCAATACACACAAAAGGGGGGGAATTCGTGTAAAGATAAATAAATACATACGGTGTGCCCCCAATCATTCAAATCATGAAACGTCACTGATCATATTCATTTGTTCATCCATGTGACAAAATATCATTTGGGCATTGCGGTTTTCCTGCACTGACATTTATCTTTAAAGGGATATGTAGTATCTACAAATTTTGTTGATATATGAATGTGCAAAAGATGACGGATGGTTGTGATCTGTTATTTCAACCAAGAAATGTGTGAAAATGTCAAGTTAACTGGATGTTATATGGCATAATAATGAGCGAAAATGTAAAATAAAATCAGCTAACTCAGTGCACCGAATTTTAACATAGATATAACTATCCAGTAGATAGTTATACATCTGAATATTTCAATCATATCTTGATATAAACGGAAGGGAAATTCGGAATACTGAAACTAGTTGCATGCTTGTATTGGTGATACGAATGCAATGAGGTTTACGGTATGTGAGAACCGCTATAGAGTTCGAAGTAAGTTTTGAGGATTTGGACAATGTTACTATAGATCCCTTTATGAAGATTAACCGGTTTTACAAGTCATGGTGCCTAAAACATTGCTGAGACTTGGCATTCATTTTGGAGGATATTGCGAAATCCACCGGCGGAAGGACAAACTTATGATGAAATTGTAGCTCAAAGGAAACAAATCACGTATCCAGTCATAATAATACAGATTTGAGACGTGTTAAAGGTAGTGATAAAGTAAAGCTATGTACACAAAAGCATGATATGCTTACAAGTGTTTATTTTTGTTATTAGAGCACAACTAACTCATTAATGAAATAATAGAAGGAAATAATTTCTTATCACATAATTCGTATTAAACTTACAGTCATGTAGTGCACTTGTCGTTAAACGTAATTTTCCAAATTAAAAGGTTTACTGATGCTAGATTGGTAGAGCGCGTGCTTCCCAACCATGGGATCCAGGGTTCGAATCCATTATTGTTTGATCATCGCATGTATCCTTCTGCAAGATGATTCAGCCACTATCCAGGCTGCCATCCACCCAGGTGTATAAATGGAGGTGAATCAAGGAGGTAATCAAAGGAGGTAATGCGCATGAGCCACTTGGAAGGGATGCTCCCCAGGGAGTGGAGATGGTGCACTTAATGTGTGCAGGGCTGGCATTGTATCCTATGACCGGGGTAATTATTGTATAAAGCGCCTAGAGATGACATGATTGTATCATTATATCTTACATGTATATTAGGCGTTATATAAATCGAACCTATTGTTATTTTTCTATTTATTGAAGGTCAAATCTCTCCCGCTGATAAGCCCATGCAGCGAGGTAGCGATGTAGCAAATTTATTGTTTATTAATTTGTTGGTCTTGCTAACTAAGCCTATGCTGTATAATTATTTACTTTTGCATGAAATATCTTTAATATTGCTAATTATATTAGTGTGAATTATGATTGCTGTATTGTATTACACTGAGTTGTGAATTTGAAATATAATATACCACTGGTCTTTGTATTTATAAACAATGTTATACTTGTTATATACTCATTAGATACGCATTCAATAATTATTAAACTCTTGTGTACATTTTAATGATATAATTATTTTGATACTAACAATTATGTGATAAATATGTTAGTCTAAGTTTTTAATTACACATGCGAGTTATAACCTTTATCATCTTACAATTCTGTGTACAAGGCTTCCCTTGTGGCTTCCCCAAGTCGGCAGGAAAGACCTATGGGTTATATAAATTAAAGATTTCGTTTTTCATGCCAGGCAACTTGGGGAGCCCGCCATGTTGCTTTTTACTTAGAAATCACTGTTTTATTTGTGTTTTTACATTGTACTTTGTTTGAAATGCCGAATAAATAATAATAATAAGCTGACTCAAGAGATGTAGCACGGGGAGGAGGTGAGGAAGGCACGATCTCATTATTTATGATTATTACTCCACTCATAAAATGTTCTCTCTTTTGGTGCAAAAAAAAAACAAACAAAATGCAAGAAATATACATAATTATTTCAATACTTAAGCATTAGCAAAGATTTTATTTTCTAGTAAAAGATGTGAATATTAGCATATACATATATGTCTCATATTGTATTTACATTAACAAATATATTAATGTTTTACTAAACCGGTCATTTGATTAAAGGAAAAGAACAATTTTGGTCAAATAGCAAGCATTTATAATTAAATAATGCTTGAATGGTAGTAAAACATGGAAATGATTAAGTTACAGGACTGTTTTCACCCAAAAAGCAGCCGTTCACACAAGAGGGCGAACTCCAAACATATCAAGTTTTCACAATTTTTCACTAAAAACATTGACTGTGATGTTTGATTAAGATAATTATGTAATATAAATATTATCAAAAACAGTTTTAAACCATTTTAGGATTTGTAAATTATTTTTTTAATTATTGAATAAAATTTGGTCCCAAACCTTTATTACGTTCGAATCTATTTATGGATATTTCAGCTGTTTTTGAACAAACAAAATTGTTTCTGTCTTTGAAATCAATTGTGGGCTCTTTTCAAATTTACGCTTAGTTTCCATTACCTCACGAAGAAATTATTTCTTTAAGCTTATTTCTTTAAGCGCCCTCTTAATCAAAAATGAACTATCCCTTTAATATATTTGTTTCTTAATAGTGCACTTTAGATGTCGTTTGTACATTATACATACACCATTTTCTATAAATCAGCTTTCTTGTCATGGTATAAAATACAAAATAGATAAATTAAAAACTTCCGCACGACTGACAGTTTAAAAAACGACCTTTGATTGTTATTTTAAATCGTACTATAAACATTTGAGACTATTATCTCCATGTTCACGTAAATGTATCGAACTATATATCTTATTCCTAAATAAAACGTTGATGGGGTAATTGCAAAATGTTATGGTTTCTCAGATTAGAGACAAAACGTAAAATGTACATCAGATTGAACTCCAAACATGCACGGAAATATGATATTCTGATACTGTACTAAATACAACAAAGAGAGAAATTGATTACGAAAATGTGCACACGCTAATATAAATTTTCAAAAATCAGTTTTAGTATTGTTCAGGAAAAGTAAAGTTCTTGCCAAGATGTTGCTGAAATAAATTATTTTGCGAGCTCGAGAAAAGTAGGGGTAGGATGCTAACAATAAGCATAATTTGTAAAACAAAAACTAAGTTTGTTTGATTTGAATTCATCCCAAAACAATTTTAGTAGACATAAATTAGTAATTTCAATAAGCGCGTGGACGCTGACTTTTATTCATAACATCTATAGAACTCATTCATAAAACCTAATAATTTGTTATATGACAAAAGTCATACTTTCAGCCTCTCTGAGCTCGATTAGAAAATGTGGCTTTTCGAAATGAAATGTTGACAAGTAATTATGACGTAACTGTGCTGAGCCAATCAATGACTCGCATTTTACTTAGTCATATGATATAATTATTTATCACATATAGATGTTTGTGCGAATATACCAAAGTGGCTATTGGATGGGTTTGTTTTACAAACATTCACAATTTTGTTTTAAAAAGTTTAACATTACGTTATACACGGATCCCTGTTATTTGAATGAAAATGGCCTCCAAACATAGCTGTTTAGATTTCTTTCTATCATGAATTATGTTTGAGCATGGTTGAATGGCGACTATAAGTTTTTAATGATTTTGTCGTTAAGATTCAAAGGGGTTTTACACGTCTGCAGAGTCGTGATGCCTTGCTTTCACACGACGAAAAAGACTTCATGCATACTGTGATTACAATCGCGATTCTGGAGACGTACCTGTCAATCAAACAATAGAGGCTTTTCGCAAATGCTACGGAGGACATCTAGTACGCTAATCTCAGCGGGTGGTAGTACTCAGTCCGAAAATAACCCTGTACCGTGGAATTCTACTACGGTTGTCGGCTGAATTAGCGTTGGGTGTAGAGCGAGTACGGAGCGGCGTGGTCAGCCCATTGAAGTATACTACTTCAATGGTTCAGCCAATCAGTGCGCTTGTTCACTCGAGCAAGGAGACGTTCGCCGTATTCTTCACTGCGAAACTGCAAATAGTTCGCGACGTAGCCAGACTACGGGTACGGTCACAGCTGACTGATTCCCCCGTACTCAGCCCTTCCGTAACATTTGCGAAAAGCCTCTAATAAGCACTAGTACTACACTGCATGATAGACCAGTTCGTAGATAGCATATGGGACCCGGATATGGGTCGTTTGACCCCTTGACCATTGAATTCTACAATCATGGGTAGGATATAAAGCTTTTACTTTGTGCAGTCATGTTCAGAGTGGCAGATGGTTGTCATGGGATATCCTTTGTTACTTTCATGAGAACAATTGATCAACCTAGGAATTTCCAATCGATGTACTCAAGAATAACAAGTAAAGAACCTTATCCAGTCCTTTCAATTCGATGAATGCCGCATTGGTACGATTGACCTTTGTATTGCGCATGCGCAGATTGTAACTACGAACTGGCAGCGAAGAGCGCCCGGTTTATCGGCGGAAGTGCATGTAAGGTCACGTAAGCTCCGACTCCTAAATCGTGTTTTGGAGGTCAAGCCGTTCACACTAGAGATTCGCACTGTGATTTGAGTGAATCATGATTAGAAAACACCTCCGGACCACGATTCTAGTTTGCTTTCACACTAGTATATCCCCTAATGTAGTATAAATACATTTTGTGAATTTTTTTGCTATAATCTTGGAAACATTTTAAAATTTGGTCTTAATACATTACTGATGAGAAAAAGTGATGTTTCCATTTTATATTTTTGGTCTCAGGGTGCATTTTGGCGATTTTAAAGATAATTAGCTAATTTGCATATTTGTGAAATAAGGTCAGGGGTCATTTTCTATCTAGGAATAGTACAATATTGATAAAAACTAGTATTCTAGGGTATTTTGAGGCAAGGATTCCATTTCCGGTGCTCGTTTGTAAGTGCTGTATGGGAAACACTCTGAAATCCAAGATGGCTTCCCCTAATTTGCATATTTATGAATATTATTGATTTTCAGTGGCTACAGCCCCTAATAAGCATTAATTCCGGGTTATTATTTGTCAGTTATGTTCTAAGTATGTATTTAATATATCAAAGATGAGTTGCCATCGCGGCAACCTCTAGCAATGCATATTATTTGCATAATTATGTATTTTACCTAATTTCAATATTCCACCAAATCGAGTATATTGGGAACCCGGCAAGTAAAAAAGACAAATAATACCACTTTTCCAAGGTTTCTGGGGGCAGCAGATCCATTTTTGATACTTATTTACCTGTATCACCATGGCATCCATCTCAAATCCAAGATGACTGCTCCCTAAATTACACATGTTATGATACACGACTATATTATTTCGGTTATATTAAATTGATATTATAATGTTTTGACTTTTAATTATTGGAATGAGCAACTAGAATACTTGAATCACAATGTAGTTGTTTGCTTAAAGTAAGCAAATCATACTTTTATAAATTAAATGCCATTAAGTAGCAAATAGCATTATTTACTTTAAAATGACAATTGCGGCCATCTTGGATTTATGTGGGTTCCCGAGGGGATACAGGTAAATAAGTATCATGAATGGATTCATTGCCCCCTAAAACCTTGGAAAAGTGGTATTACTTGTCTTTTTTACTTGCCGGGTTCCTAATATACTCGATTTGGGGGAATATGCAAATTAGGTAAAATACATAATTATGCAAATAATATGCATTGCTAGAGGTTGCCACGATGGCAACTCATCTTTGATATCTTAAATACATACTTAGAACATAACTGACAAATAATAATCCGGAATTATTGCTTATTAGGGGCTGTAGCCACTGAAAATCAATAATATTCATAAATATGCAAATTAGGAGCAGCCATCTTGGATTTCAGAGTGTTTCCCATACAGCACTTACAAACGAGCACCGGAAATGGAATCCTTGCCCCAAAATACCATAGAATACTAGTTTTTATCAATATTGTACTATTCCTAGATAGAAAATGACCCCTGACCTTATTTCAAAAAAATGCAAATTAGCTCATTATCTTTAAAATTGCCAAAATGCACCCTGGGACCAAAAAAAAAAAATGGAAACATCACTTTTTATCATCAGTAATGTATTTAGACCAAATTAAAAAGTGTTTCCCAAGATTATAGCAAAAAAAATTGCTGCTTTACATAACCTGATAGACTATGTGATTTGAGTGAATCATGATTAGAAAACACCTCCGGACCACGATTCGAGTTTCGCGATTCGTGATTCTAGTTTGCTTTCACACGGTCAAAAATACTGTGATTAGAGTGAAAATGATTATACTTCAATGGCTGTGAGCATTGATTTCGCCTTCGATCGATCGCGTAAATCGTATAGCGTATAGTGCATCGTACATATGTCTCGTGTTTGGTATGTAGTATCTCCATCATCCATCACAACTCTTGTATCTTCCAATTGCTATTTCATTTTCACATTTTCTCATGTTATGGACTCGATCCTACGTATGAGCAGTTCTGCAAGTGTGGCTGGAAGCAATCCGGGGTGAAGTGATCTGAACAAACGACATTATTTCTGTCAATTGGTAGGTCCCTGTGCTAAATTTATTAGATCTAAGCGCAGCTAGCCATTTTGCACATCTTGTGCGATCCTTAAAGGGAAGGAACTCCTAGCCTTTTGACTTACTGGATGTGATGAGAGCATAACTCTTATCATTTCTAGTCACTTATTTCCTCATGAATATTCCCAATAATGAAAATAATCAATATTTTATGGCCCACTGTCGTCTGCTTTCAATGCCAACAGGAGGCGGCCATTTCTTCAACTTTCCGCGGTGAAATGACGTGTCAGGCGGAGAACACAATAGCGGGTTACGATAATGCTATTGTGTTCTCCGCCTGCCACGTCATTTCACCGCGAGTAGTTGAAGAATGCCCGCCTCCTATGGGCATTGAAAGCAGACGACAGTGGTCCATAAAATATTGATTATTTATGTAATCGGGAATATTCATGAGGAAATAAGTGATTAGCAATGGTAGTAGTTATGCTCTCATCACATCCAGTAAGTCAAAAGGATAAGGTTAATTCCCCTTTAATTCAACGGATTCAGGATGCTTCCCTCTCGTCCTAGAAGAATGCAAAACACCATTTTCGTGCGTAATAAAATGGCAGATGAGCGAAGACGCCAGCTCGCATGTGACGTCACAATATCGATGTTATTGGCCAAAAATGTAGTACATGTGTCGTTAATGCTCCTTGTATGTATAAATATGGCGAAGGTACTAAAACTGGTATCCTTTCACTATCTCAATCGTTCAGGCAGAAGTGTGGATGTGGTCATTTGTGATAAGATACAAGCATTCTAATGGAGCTTAATTATTCTGGGGACGGAATTACCCTTTAATAGAAGACTGGGGATTCCCCTCACTGCTTGTGTTGGGATTCCCCCCATTCCCATCGCTAGCTAGTAGTAGTAGCAGTCTGCGGCAGACTGCTCCCTGCTCGCCTCTAGCGGCCTTCCAGCCAAACGCCTGCGGTATGCCATTGCGGAACGTCCTGTTCTTGAAAAACGTAGATGAAGGGGTTGACCGATGAGGTTAAACAGGACGCAGATGACTGAGATGTGGTAGTAGGTCTTGGAGAAGTCGACAGGTGCTCCGAGGCTGTAGGCCAGAAACAGGAACTGGTTCGGTGACCAGCAGAGTATGAACGCGACGATGACCACGAGGAAGGTCCTGTTCATGTCCTGCGCCATCTTCAGTTGCCATCGTGTCGGGCCACTTGTGTTGCTACCGTCACGTGCTGGTTTGGTCCGTCACTTCTCCCACCTGTGGAATTATTGAGAAAAACATTGGCATTTGTTATATTTCATAATGAATATTATAGTGGTTGTAAGATATGGTCGGACTGATTGGGGGGACGAGAATCATGAGGGGGGGGGAGGCATATCTTATGTATTTCTTATTATTTTTTTGTATTAAAAAAAGAAGAAAGATTTTCTCCTTATGTTTTCTATTATTTTTTGTCAAATTACTGAGGGGGCACGTGCCCCCCCCCCCCCCCCCCCCCCCGTCCCGTGGTCGTCAAAAATGTTCGAGGCCGAGACCGAGACCACTTGTTAGTTGTGTCCTCGGGGCCGATTTCATTGGTTATGATGTCCAGACCGCTAAAAGGTGGTCTCGAGATCAGTTCAAAGTGGTAAATGGGGGGGGGGGGGGGGGGGGGGGGGGGGGGACAGTCCAAAACTGTTCAAACCCCCTGGGTACACTTATGATGCCTTACACGAATTAGGAATGTCAACTAGTGGCATGAATATGAGAGTGCAAGGAAATCGTTGGAAAAATCACCTTTCCAAGCTGAAATTAAGTGATACATATTCTCAAAATTGGCACATCAAAATTAATGATAGAACATTCTGATTAAATATCAAATTTTACAAAGTAAGGAATAATGGAAACATATCTGATAACAGTGCCATCTCCCATTAAGAGTGTTTTAATTAAGGAATTCCGTTGGGGAATATACAAAAGATCGAAAAGAAAGGATCGGATATGCCAGCTTTATAATACAAATAAGTAAGGGGATGAATTTAATTATCTCTTCGAATGTCAAGTACTAGATAATTGAAGGAAAGAAATGTATTAAGCCATATTATAAATTAATTCAAACATATAGGGAAACTGACCAGAAATATGTAATATGAATGGAAAAGAGCAAAAAAAAAATGGGATTCAAACGGGATCCCGTTGGAATCCCGTTTTCTTTGCTCCTTTTCACTCATACGCCATATTATAGAGTGAGACCGAATGTATTGAACATGAGCCAATAATTTAATAAGGAATCAGCTAATTTATCTAAACTTTGTTGCATAATAATGGCGCTTTAAAATAAATAGTTGCGGTTTGCAATTATATGACGCCTGTTCGCGATCAGTATGATTTTATTTTCTGGTAAACATATTTTAATCTGTATAACTATCTTTACAATGTGAGTTTTACCATGTCCTAAAATGCAAAATCTTGGCCATTAAGAAAGGACAGTCTGTTTATTTTATATAAGTTGATGTTGATGCAAAATTTCACTGCATCATCCCCAACAAGTTCTTTTGCTGTATAATACTGTTGCGTATGGATCTAGTATTTCTAGTTAATTATATCACGTACGTTACTGTGTTGCCCGATAATCAGACAATGAGTCTATTGAATATGACTGCCCTTAATTTTTAACTAATATTTTGTAATGATCAGTGTGTATCTGAGTCCACCCAATCCGAGTCCAAGTCCAGGCCATCCGAGTCCGATTTTTTTTTTTTTTTCATTTTACAATTATTCATTTTTCTTACCAAATGCAATTGATCTATCACTCGATCAAGTGATTAAAAGGAATCACTTTCATCGAGTTCATCCAGACAAACATGCAGTCAAACATGACTGGCCTCGAGCTGGACTCGGCTTGAGTCATCGAGTCCGCGACTTTCGAGTCCGAGCCCGAGTCCGAGGCCGAGGCCGAGGCGGCTCGAGTCATCCAGCACTGAGTAATACTCGTGATTCACGTTAATACTTTTCAGAGAAGTACAATGATGAGTGCTTACACATTCTTCCCTGCCCTGTGTTCAAGGCCTCAGCCTGTCTCCGGAGTGCGAGGACGATCCGAGAGTGACAGAACAAAATCACCGCAGTGGGTAGCGCAAGGACGAGAGAGAAGGTGAATATCCCGTAAATCTGAAGAAAATGCAGTTAGAATATTTAATAATTATTTAAAATATGAATAATAAAGGTTTAAACAATTTTTAAACGTATAATTTAAAAGATTTTTTTTGCCAGGAACGTGTACTCCAAGTTATTGTTGTCAATTCCCCAATCATATTAACATAACGAAGAAGTACAATTAATATTCCTAACTATTGAATACGATAGAATCTTATACAGATTCGGTTTTATTATCAAACAATTCTCCGAAGACTACAATCTTATGAACGGCAACAAATATATATGTATGATGCGTATATAATTTACTGTACCCTTCACTCTCCTATTATAAACAGTTGGATTTGTTGGTGTTGTTTGGCATGTTATTATCGTTATGTCTGTAGTGGTGCATGGAGGGGGGGGGGGGGGGGGGGGTATGGGTAGGCCTACAACCTAACCGTCCAATTCCAAGCTCGGGATAACACCTACTAGCCCCATTTATGAATAAACAGTAAACGCATGAAAACATATGTCATTAAAGAAGTAAATGCAAATAAATTCATACCTTTTACCAACAGGCGAGGGGACATATCCACAAACACCGTCTACGACGTCGAAGAGAACAAAAAACATGCCCGTCATTTAACAGAGGCACGACCCAGCAACAGGCCGCGATGGGCACCGTCAATCGCTTCGCGAAGTACCGCTTGTATCTTATAGGGTGGACAACCGCGAAGTACCGCTCCAGCGTCACGACCACCAGCCCGTACACCGACGCGACACCGCACTCCCACACTGGGGAACTTCGAGATGTAGAATCGACACAGGATCTCCCCGGCCAGGCCAGCGGGTAGAGGAGGGGTCTTCGGGAACAAGTGGAAAGGGATGATGATGACGGAGTTGATCGTGTCAATGATGGAGAGGTTG